>WNWK01003811.1:0-155683 GCA_009830355.1 Cherax destructor
CTAGTGATTGTATTGTTTATAGAGGCACCTTGAGGTAATGGGAAAATTATGATTGTGCTATAGTGTCAAGTGTAATGAGGTGAGGTCTATGTTGTTTGGCATATGTAAATTATGTTGATAATTATAAGCGTTCATATGTTTGGAACGCTCTTATTTATGTAATATGTACATATACCTGTCTCGTAATGTGTACTGTCAGGATTAGAATTAAGGAAATTATTAGAATAACAGCAAAGGAAGTAATATGTGTATTTAAGTATAATAATGTAATTTTATATACTATTAGGGTGTGGTGCGCAGTGTACTGCGATGTCAGTGAGACACAGTCCTAGTTTCTATGTTCCATCTTGTGGAGAACATTTGCCTGATTTAGGATTATCTATGTTAATCTTTACTAAATATATGGTAAAGTGATACCATATAATTTTGTATACGTAGTCGTTAGAGTTATTATTGTGATATTTAAAATTTAAAATCTTGACAGAATTCAAAAGGATGCATATAAATAATGGTATCGTGTAATATACAGTTCTGATTGTACAATTTAGTGTATATTTAGGGGGTAGGGTGTGCTATGTATATATATTGTTGGTTTAATAAAACATTTTCAGAGGGGAGTTTTATGTTAGGAAGGTTGAGGGGCGGGGGGGGGTATATTGCATTTGTAAGTTTTAACTAGTATTTCATAGAGGCACCTTGATGTTATGAGGAAAATGATGATCATGCATTAGTAACAAGTATATTTGTGGTGAGTTTCTATGTTGATTATCATATGTAAATTATGTTGGTAATTATAAGCGTTCATATGTTTCGAACGTTTCCATGTATGTAATATGTACATATACCTGTTTCTTAAATAAAATATAAAAAAACTTTTGGCAAATGAGAAGAAATACGATTTTTTTTCAATTTCCCTAATCGCTTTTAGCTCCTGTCTCTCCTGGGTCATGTTATCCCGCCCCATCGCCTTTGAGGTATCTACCTTGCTTAGCAGCCTCTTCACTTCTTCCTCGATTGTATGTATTGTGTCCAACACTTGATGGTGCACCCCACCTATCCGTCTTTCTGGAGTCCCTCCTGTCTCCTCTGTGAACACTTCTTTGAATCTCATGTTGAGCTTCTCACATACTTCGCGGTCATTTCTTGTGATCTCCCCTCCTTCCTCAGCCTGATTACCTGGTTCTTGACTGTTGTTTTTCTCCTGATGTGGCTGTACAACAACTTCGGGTCAGATTTGACTTTCGCTGCTATGTCATTTTTGTATTGTCGTTGGGTCTCCCTTCTTACCTGTGCATATTCATTTCTGGCTCCACGACTGCTCTACTTATTCTCCTGGGTCCTTTGCCTTCTATACTTGGTTTTGGCCTCTACACCTTTGGGTGAATCAAAGGCTCTTCCTGGCTTTCTCGTTATTTCTGTTACCCTTGGGTACAAACCTCTCCTCTTCCTTGCATATTGTTGTCACATATTCCATCATCGCGTTTATTAACTTCCCTGCCAGTTCTCTGTCCCACTGAACCCCGTGCAGGAATATCTTCGTGCCTGTGTAGTCCCCTCTCTTGTAGTTTGGCTTCATTCGTCCTGCCCTTCCTGCTTCCCTCTAAACTTGTGATAACTGGCTCCGAGGGGCTTTCATATGTGATGTCCTCAATATCATGTCATTTTTGTATTGTCGTTGGGTCTCCCTTCTTACCTGTGCATATTCATTTCTGGCTCCACGACTGCTCTACTTATTCTCCTGGGTCCTTTGCCTTCTATACTTGGTTTTGGCCTCTACACCTTTGGGTGAATCAAAGGCTCTTCCTGGCTTTCTCGTTATTTCTGTTACCCTTGGGTACAAACCTCTCCTCTTCCTTGCATATTGTTGTCACATATTCCATCATCGCGTTTATTAACTTCCCTGCCAGTTCTCTGTCCCACTGAACCCCGTGCAGGAATATCTTCGTGCCTGTGTAGTCCCCTCTCTTGTAGTTTGGCTTCATTCGTCCTGCCCTTCCTGCTTCCCTCTAAACTTGTGATAACACGTGATAACTGGCTCCGAGGGGCTTTCATATGTGATGTCCTCAATATCTGCACTACGCAAGGTGAATACTAGGTCCAGTCTTGCTGGTTCATCCTCTCCTTTCTCTCTGGTAGTGTCCCTTACATGTTGGTAGATGAGGTTTTTTCCAGTACCACCTCCATCATCTTAGCCCTCCACATTTCTGAGCCTCCATGTCTCTTTAGGTTCTACCAGTCGATTTCCTTGTGATTTAAGTCACCCATAATCAGCAGCTTTGCCCTGCTTGCATGAGCCCTTCTGGCCATTTCAGCCAGTGTGTCAACCATCGCTATATTACTCTCATACTCTTACCTTGGCCTCCTGCTTCTCTGTGTTGGCTTATACATCACTGAAATTACCACCTTGGGACCTCCAGACTGAAGTGTTCCTATTATGTAGTCTCTTGCTTCTCCTCTGTCTCTCCAAGTCATCAAAATCCCATCGGTTTTATATTAGCAGTACCACTCCTCCACCCTTCTGTTCCCTCTGTCTTTCCTCAGGATCTGATATCCCGTTGGAGATGTGTGTACTCACCTAGTTGTATTCACCTAGATGTGGTTGAAGGGGTCGATTCATAGCTCCTGGCCCCGCCTCTTCACTGGCCGCTACTGGGTCACTCTTCCAGCTCCATGAGCTTTATCATACCTCTTCCTAAAGCTATGAATGGATCCTGCCTCCACTGCATCGCTTCCCAAACTATACAATAGCTTCGGGTCAGATTTGGCTTTTGCTGCTATGTCATTTTCATATTGTCGTTGGGCCTCCCGTCTTACCTGTGCATATTCATTTCTGGCTCTACGACTTCTCTCCTTGTTCTCCTGGGTCCTTTGCCTTCTATACTTCTTCCACTCTCTAGCACACTTGGTTTTGGCCTCTTTACTTCTTTGGGTAAACCAAGGGCTCATCCTGGCTTCCTCGTTATTTATGTTTCCCTTGGGTACAAACCTCTCCTCAGCTTCCTTGCATATTGTTGTCACATATTCCATCATCTCGTTTACTGACTTTCCTGCCAGTTCTCTGTCCCACTGAACCCCGTGTAGAAAATTCTTCATGCCTGTGTAGTCCCCTTTCTTGTAGTTTTGCTTCATTCGTCCTGACCTTCCTGCTTCCCTCTCCACTTGTGTGTGTGTGTGTGTGTGTGTGTGTGTGTGTGTGTATTCACCTAGTTATGGTTGCAGGGGTCGATTCACCGCTCCTGGCCCCGCCTCTTCACTGGTTTCTACTAGGTCACTCTTTCTGCTCCATGAGCTTTATCATACCTGTTCTTAAAGCTATGTATGGATCCTGCCTCCACTACATCACTTCCCAAACTATTCCACTTCCTGACAACTCTGTGACTGAAGAAATACTTCCTAACATCCCTGTGATTCACCTGAGTCTTCAACTTCCAACTGTTGCCCCTTGTTGCTGTGTCCCATCTCTGGAACATCCTGTCTCTGTCCACCTTGTCAATTCCTCTCAGTATTTTATATGTCGTTATGATATCCTCCCTATCTCTCCTGTCCTCCAGTGTCGTCAGGTCGATTTCCCTTAACCTCTCCTCATAGGACATGCCCCTTTGTTCCGGAACTAACCTTGTTGCAAACCTTTGCATTTTCTCTAGTTTCCTTACGTGCTTGGCTAGGTTTGGTTTCCAAACTGGTGCTGCATACTCCAATATAAGCCTAATGTACACAGTGTACAGGGTCCCGAATGATTCCTTATTAAGATGTCGGAATGCTGTTCTTAGGTTTGCTAGGCACCGGTATACTGCAACAGTTATTTTGTTGATGTGTGCCTCAAGAGATGTGCCCGGTGTTATACTCACCCCAAGATCCTTTTCCTTGAGTGAGGTTTGTAGTCTCTGGCCCCCCTAGACTGTACTCCGTCTGCGGTTTTGTTTGCCCTTCCCCACTCTTCATGAGTTTGCATTTGGTGAGGTTGAACTCCAGGAGCCAGTTGCAGTACCATGCCTGCAGCTTGTCCAGATCCCTCTGTAGTTCTGCCTGGTTCTCGTGTGTGTGTGTGTGTGTGTGTGTGTGTGTGTGTGTGTGTGTGTGTGTGTGTGCGTGCGCGCATTCTGTAAGACGATTAAGCATTTGAAATATTACTGAATTTTTTACTAAATTTCGTTTGAATCGGATTAATTATTGGGAATTGCATTTCCACATCTGCTTCATGCACTGTCAGTTGGCGCTATTAGTGTCATGACGTTAAATCTGAGACGGTACTCTCCCGGCCCGGGCCTTTCCCAAGTGGTGGCCCGGCCTTGGCTCCCTTTCTCGGGAGTATCTCAGACTAATGTCTGCCATGGGAGGAGGTACAAGTACCTCCTCATCTTTGGGACAAATTGTCACCAGGCCTAGCCACATTCACCGACCTCACGGGGCTCGTAGGGAGAAGCTAGGCCTCTCTCTGGTCTGCCATCTTCCAGGGGAGCTAATGGGAATGGCAGTCTTGTGAGCTGCAGGTGGTAGCAAGCTCTGGCTCAGGCACCTACCCTGCCCTAGAAGAACTAGGCATGGTGTCTTTTCCCAGTATCAGTGCAAATTTTAATTTGCCAAGTTTATTAAATAAATTGTGTTCATTATAATAACTAAACAATATCTCTTATAATCGGTCATGATCTATAAAAGCTTCCAGTGTGTGTCCTCAACATCATTTGCAAAAAAACTTATTTATTAAAAGTTTTAATAAATCACTTAATTACCTACATACATACCTGCTTAGTAAACTTTAAATACCGGCAAATCTTCCTTAGAGAAAAGCTTTCTTTGATTTTGGTTAGTGCTCGTCCCAATTTCCATGTTTTTTTTGGGGGGGCGGAAGAAACTGGGAAAATTTAAGTACTGATTTTTATGTGGTAATTTCATTGTTTTATCCACCTGCCATCACGCCTCAACGATGATAACTTGATAAAGCAAATTCTGAACAGATTTAAAGTTAATGTGTCAGTGTATTTTAGGATACTAGTCTCTTGAGATAATAAGAGCATTTGTCTTCATTTTGGTTTCAAAGTTTGTTAGTGGAAGACTTAAATTAATCTTGAACTGAGTATATCCTAAGCGACTAATTTTACTGGAGAAATGAGGATATAAGTGTACATGTGAAAACTTGTGAATACCAAATTTTATTCGTTTCAAATCTACATCAGCAATTTACATAAAACACTTCACCAATCTTTTCTCGTGCATTAGTGTACAAGGGAATGGTGTACAGGTGACTGGTGTACAGGGGACTGGTGTACAGGTGACTGGTGTACAGGGGACTGGTGTATAGGGGACTGGTGTACAGGGGACTGGTGTACAGGGGACTGGTGTATAGGGGACTGGTGTACAGGTGACTGGTGTACAGGTGACTGGTGTACAGGGGACTGGTGTACAGGTGACTGGTGTACAGGGGACTGGTGTATAGGGGACTGGTGTACAGGGGACTGGTGTACAGGGGACTGGTGTACAGGGGACTGTTGTACATGGGACTGGTGTACAGGGGACTGTTGTACATGGGACTGGTGTACAGGGGACTGTTGTACATGGGACTGGTGTACAGGGGACTGGTGTTAAGCAAAACGGGGATACCTTTATGGGACTGAGCAGCGACTTTCGTCTAGTTGGCTCTTGTGTCACTAGCATTTGAGCAATGTATCAGGCTAGGATTCTTAGAAATAGTTGTGCATCTATCAGTGTATATACACCACCCAGAATTGTCTTAGTTTATATACATAAATAAATTTGCATCAGTGTATATACAACGAGATTTTTATATCTTTAAATATAGAACGAGAATTTTGTAAATTTAAATATACACTGTGGGTTGTATATCTGTGTATATACACCGAGTTGTGTACTTTTTCACTGTATTTACAGTATACCGAAAGTTATATCTCTCCTAGTATATATAGCTTTGAAAGTTAAAATGAAACATTATTTTTGCTATCTGTGCAGAGGTAAATATTCCACGGGCAGATGTTAGGCTTTAACCTAGCAAAGAAACGTCTAGAGTTACCTGGAGAACTTCTCAGGGTAGAGCTGCAGATGGGTGTGGAGGGTGAGGCTGTGATGGGGCGACCAGCTGGCTACTTGCACCACCTGTGTCTCCAAGGGGCTGAAGGGCAGGTGCACGTACACACTACACCTGCAGTCACGCATTATTAAGGAGCAAGGAAATTATTTCACCCACATAATTGTGATTTTAGAAAAACATTCACTAGAAAAATGTGTCAGTATCAGTCAGCTGCCCAAATTCACTGAGATCAGTATATGTGATATCAAGAGAAATTCAGAGAAAATTCAAAAGAACAGGGATTCTGTTATATACATGACCGTTGGCCCTCATGACGGTGGCACATCATGAAGCAACAGTTAACATGTGCTGCAATAACGGTGCCTAGATAAGATTTCGTTCGGATTTTTAACCCCGGAGGGTTAACCATCCAGGATAACCCAAGAAAGACCCACACCAGTCGACTAGCACCCAGGTACCTATTTGCTGCTAGGTGAACAGGACAACAGGTTTAAAGAAACGCGTCGAAATGTTTCCACCCCGCCGGGAATCGAGCACGTACACTCTTGTGGTAACCACTGGCTCAAAACCGGGCCACATAAATGACCACTGGCCTACCGGTTAACTAAACTCAGTGATCAGTATCTTTGTGATCTACACTGAAAGCCAGGGTATAAGCCAGGTGTAAGTGTGTCCGCCCATAAACATTCCAAACGCTACATTCAGGTCATCAACTTTTCTACGAGATGTCAAGCAAAGAAAACACCACAATAGGCATAACAAGTAATTAATGTAATATATCAACCGTTTTCTCAACATTCAGTTCATGGGGAAGCGCTAACCCATGAGAGTCCTGCAGATCGTGCAACATGGGAAGTACGAGGATGTGATGAAATCACGCTTGATTCATGGACGGGAGGGAATCTCTAATTCCTTGGATGAAGAGCAATTCACCAGCATCAAGACACCATCCCCTTGAAGGGTTGAATAACTATACAGAGACAAGTGAGGCAAAGCAGACTAGTGCTGAAAAAGACAATTAAAGAGAGAAACTTTATTTATATCTCTCAGCAACTGTCTTTGTTACCTTCTAAGAAACCATATAGAATAGAAACATACATTGGGTAGATGGCGGGAATATTTTGAGGAACTTTTAAATGTCGATGAAAAAAGGGAGGCGGTAATTTCATGTACTGGCCAGGGAGGTACAACATTGTTTAGGAGTGAAGAAGAGCAGGATGTGAGTGTGGGGGAGGTGTGTGAGGCATTACGTAGAATGAAAGGGGGTAAATCAGCTGGAACTGACAGGATCATGACAGAAATGTTAAAAGCAGGGGGGGATATAGTGCTGGAGTGGTTGGTATTTTTGTTTAATAAATGTATGAAAGAGGGGAAGGTACCTAGGGATTGGCAGAGAGCATGTATAGTTCCTTTATATAAAGGGAAGGGGATAAAAGAGAGTGTAAAAATTATAGGGGAATAAGTTTACTGAATATACCAGGTAAAGTGTATGGCAGGGTTATTATTGAAAGAATTAGAGGTAAGACAGAGAGTAGGATTGCAGATGAGCAAGGAGGCTTTATAGTGGGTAGGGGATGTGTAGATCAAGTGTTTACATTGAAGCATATATGTGAACAGTATTTAGATAAAGGTAGAGAAGTTTTCATTGCATTTATGGATTTAGAAAAGGCATATGATAGCGTGGATAGGGGAGCAATGTGGCAAATGTTGCAAGTGTATGGAATAGGTAGTAAGTTACTGAAGGCTGTAAAGAGTTTTTATGAGGATAGTGAGGCTCAGGTTAGGGTGTGTAGGAGAGAGGGAGATTACTTCCCGGTAAAAGTAGGTCTTAGACAGGGATGTGTAATGTCACCATGGTTGTTTAATATATTTATAGATGGGGTTGTAAAGAAGTAAATGCTAGGGTGTTGCGGAGAGGGTGGGATTAAATTATGGAGAATTAAATGCAAAATGGGAGTTGACACAGTTACTTTTGCTGATGACACTGTGCTTATGGGAGATTCTAAAGAAAAGTTGCAAAGGTTAGTGGACGAGTTTGGGAGGGTGTATAAAGGTAGAAAGTTAAAAGTGAACGTAGATAAGAGTAAGGTGATGAGGGTATCAAACGATTTAAATAAAGAAAAATTGGATATCACATTGGAGAGAGGGATTATGGAAGAAGTAAATGTTTTCAGATATTTGGGAGTTGATGTGTCAGCGGATGGGTTTATGAAGGATGAGGTTAACCATAGAATTGATGAAGGAAAAAAGGTGAGTGGTGCATTGAGGTATCTGTGGAGACAAAAACGTTATCCATGGAGGCAAAGAAGGGAATGTACGAAAGTATAGTGGTACCAACACTCTTATATGGGTGTGAAGCATGGGTTGCAAATGCTGCAGCGAGGAGGAGGCTGGAGGCAGTGGAGATGTCCTGTCTAAGGGCAATGTGTGTAAATATTATGCAGAAAATTCGGAATGTGGAAATTAGGAGAAGGTGTGGAGTTACTAAAAGTATTTGTCAGAGGGCTGAAGAGGGTTGTTGAGGTGGTTTGGTCATTTAGAGAGAATGGATCAAAGTAGAATGACTTGGAGAGCGTATAAATCTGTAGGGGAAGGAAGGCGGGGTAGGGGTCGTCCTAGAAAAGGTTGGAGGGAAGGGGTAAAGGAGGTTTTGTGGACGAGGGGCATGGACTTCCAGCAAGCATGTGTGAGCGTGTTAGATAGGAGTGAATGGAGACGAATGGTTTTTGAGACATGACGATCTGTTGGAGTGTGAGCAGGGTAACATTGTGTGAAGGGATTCAGGGAAACCAGTTAATTGATTTAGTTGGACTTGAGTCCTGGAAATGAGAAGTACAATGCCTGCACTTTAAAGGAGGGGTCTGAGATAGTGACAGCTGGGAGGGACTATTCTCAGCTGTCGTATCTGAGCTCCTCTGCAAAGACAGTGAATATGTATGAGTGTGGTGAAAGTGTTGAATGATGATGAAAGTATTTTCTTTTTGGGGATTTTCTTTCTTTTTGGGTCACCCTGCCTCGGTGGGAGACTTGTTGAAAAAAAAAAAATTAAGGTTAGGTAAAAGGACACAGGTCCAACTAATGTCATTAATGCATTTAGGTTGTTATAATTGTCCTGACGACTTTTCAGGGATTGCCAGTGTTACTGAATCCATATTGCTTCTACGTGTTGCATAGTATCACGGTGCTATGTACTCTTGAGTCCAATTTATAAGGAAACAGAACTGTAACAAGATATTACTGCCAGTTAAGAACATAAGAAGGAACACTGCAGCAGGCCTACTGGCCCATGCGAGGCAGGTCCAATTCTCCCACTGACTTAAGCCAATGCCTTAACCTAGTCATGTCAGTCACATTCACAGTTAATGTCAGAGTAACACTTAAACTCACACTTTCACTGTATCAAGATACAAATTTACAAATATAAATTTATCCCTATCGTTACATGTCTTCATACTTCCAGAACTTAAGACGAAAACGCTGGTTACAACTTGGAATTACTAAAATGAGACAACGGGAATGTCTAAGATGATCATTACCTGGAGGAGGCATCCAGAATGAGCATCATGGCGTTCATCATGGAGAAAGAGGTGTAGAGGTGACGGAGGTCTGAGAGAGACCGGCGAGTGATGGCCAGAAACCGAGTGGACCACAACAGAAGGCGGCCCTTGAGAGCCCACTTAACAGAAGCTGCCAGGAAGATGGAGTCATCACTCACCACCATCATCGTCACACACCACGACATCTGCCGCACCTGTTGACACGACAGATAACGTAGTTCGTCTTACTCTTGTTATTGCATGCTCTAATATAAATGACTTAATAATTAATACAAGTAAACCACCTGTCGAGCCTGGGCAACCGCTCGGGACAACTGCACCTCTGTCAGATTGGGGCTGTTACTTCCAGCTGCCACCTCCAACACAGTCAGCCCCCAGGTTGCTCCTAGCCCTTCCAGTTCCTGCAGTGGTAAAACAGCAATTGAAAAAACAGTACCATCAGTAAACTACTGATGTTATTGGGAATTTTCAGAGCTCTTCGATAGGCTCAATAACTTCATTAAAAATTACCAAATCCAGAAGGCAACTTCTCGGTTAAGTCAAATAGTCCAAAGGCCTCAGTTGGCAAAATGAATGATCAATTTTGGAATTTAGAAATGATATATGATGTAGAAGAGAGGAAAGCAATGTTCTCGATCCATGGAACTGGACCTGCCCTGCCCTTCCCTTATATAATGTGACTGCCTCCCCTGGCGCTGCATATCCCCTATTGATTTAGCACATCCCACTGATTTAAAAAAATGTGGCTGATGTTTCAAAAGCCTCAAAGGAATTTTATGTGGAGAATGAGAGTGAGATTAGCATATATGAGAGGGGACTATATTAAACAGTGGTTTTTAAACACGTTATAAATGGGGTTGTAACGGAAGTAAATGCTAGGGTGCTGGAGAAAGGTATGATATTTAAACATAATGAATCTGATACATGTAGGGTTTGTTATCGTTGCTTTATACCGATGACAGTTCGCATGGAGATTCTTAAAGAAAAGTTGCAAATATAAGAATTGACTTCGGTATGTAAATGCAATAAATTAAAAGTGAACATAGAAATGAGAAAGGCGATGAAAGTAACAAAAAAAATCAAGACAATGATAAACTGGCTGCCAGACTAAGAGAAGCGATTATGAAGGAAGTGAATGTATTTTGATATTTGGGAGTGAAAGAGGTGAGCCTTCAAATAGACAAGTGAAAAAATAGTTGGTGGTGTATGAAGGCATCTGCGGAAAGAAAAAAGTTTGTTTATGAAGGCAAAAAAGGGAATGTAACAGGGGATAGTGGCATAAACACTTGTGTATGGAGTGTGAGATAGGATTTTAACACTGCATCGAGGAGGCTAGAGGCACTGAAGACGTCACGTTTTATAGCAATATATGTTGCGAATATTATATAGTGAATTCACGTAAAAATTAGATTACTGTGCATGGTTCCAAAGATACTGGTCAAAGGGATGAGGAGAGACTGCAGAAGTAGTTTGGGTAGTTAGTGATGACCAGGAGGGTGTATTAATCTCGGGTGGAAGGGGGTTAATGGTCGTCCTAAGAAGAGTATAGAAGGTTGAGAGTGCTAGGGACATGATCATCCAGTAGACTTGTGTGAGCGTGTTAGACTCAGGAGAGAGGAAACAAGTGGTTTATTGGCATGATTTGTGTTGGAGTACGAACAAGGTAACATTTCAGAAGGAACGCGTACAAACAGCTTAGCTGAATCTGAGTCCTGTATGAGGAAAGTACTCTACCCTCACTCTTAGGTAAGGGAGGGCAGGCTGCAGTTCGGAAGTATATAAATATACACAGTATATGAAATATATCAAACATATTCAGGCTTTCTCTAGAGGGAACTAGACAAGTTTCTGGGGAACGTTTCCGATCACTCAGACTGTGGTAGCTAAGTTAAAGATTGTTAATACTTGTCTGGCTGATCAGAGAAGCAAGACCACTATCCAGACAGTGGGAGTAAAGAAAACTGAAACTAGTCACAGGTATTGTGGTAGCTGGAGCTCTTTGTGAAGAAATGTAGGAACCTGGAGGTGGTGAAGGAAGTGCTATACATAAGGCGAGACAGGTGACACCGTCCATGAAGAGGTGTTGGACAACACAGGTGGTCCAGCAGGTGGTGTTACTGTAAAGTACCGTATACACTATAATGACCGTGGTTGCTGTAAGTGAAGTGTATTGGGACACGCGTTGATACTATATTATTGATACACCATGAACACTGAAAATGTAGTTGGTGCAGTCTATGAGGCATTGACACTGCTTGAAAACAATAGTGAGGTGATGTTATCTATGGGGAGTCGCAAGACAAAGGCGGTGGTAAAATAGTGTTGACACACCGTGAAGACAGTGGTGGGGGAGGTGCTGCCATCTATGAGGAGGATGACGGAGCATGGAGGCCGCCATGTTCTGTGCTACAGCCGCCACACCCGCCCCTGCCACCCTCAGCGTCTCCTCCAGACCTGATAATGAAAGAAACCTGAAAGTTTCGTGAGGGAAATATTACTGACCTGTTCAATAGGTGAAATATTGTTATAAAAAACTTACTACACGAGACATTGGTGTCCTGTAGTTTTGAGCGGCAGGAATAGCGTAATGTTACTTATTGAGCTAAGTAATTTTTCCAGGTCGTTGCGCGAATCAAGAAAAAAAGCTGTATCCTATTACCCAGCTCACTATGTCTAAATGCATTCAAAAGGCATAATAATTGTATCTCAATTTTTTCAAAAGGCAGAGAAGGTAAGAGATGGAGATCAACACTTTGATAAGTCGTAGGAGTCACTAAAGATTCAAGATGTCTAGTCTCTGTAGCTTAACATCCTCGGAAGACCCAGTAGATGTAGATCAATAAACCTAAGAAAGCCAGAAGCTAATATTCCAAGTCTTCCTCTTACGTATTTAATAGTATGAAATCCGATATTACATTTTTTTTCAATCAAACTGGCAAATAAGTTCCTATACAACCTAACCCTCAGTAAGACAACAGGTTAAAAACCTTGAAAACAATGAAAAGATGTGATCTCCAGTTATCGTAAAGAATTTAATATCAAAATGTGCATACTAAAATTAGCAATTTTAGACATACACAGTCCACTAACATGGCGAATAATCTTCTGAGGAAAATACAACAGCAATTAAAATTTGAAACCAATCAGAGGAGGCATTTTCCATTTACCGCAAGACTATATAAAAAAATTTTAAGTAAAAATACAAATTAACAGCTAAACACACCAGTAACATTTCGATTTTTCTTCTAAGCAATATTGATCTAAAATATAAAGAAAATCAGTAGAGGATTTCTCAAGTTATTGTATGGAAAATATTAGGCGATTTTGCACTCATAAAACTGGCGGATTAGTAGCTTCGAATCGCAATAGTAAACAGAACTTTCCCTAACTTAGATAAACCAGTGATGAAAATTTAAAGTCAATTGAAATGGTCGTTCTCAAGTTATTACTCAGAAATGTTGAAGAAAAAAAGGAAAAAAAATATATATCTGGGTACGTGACAAGTTTTCCAATAAAGCAGTATGAAAATTACAATATTTAAACTTATAACGTAACTAAACAAGGGAGAGGAAACGTGCCTCTTGAGGACATAAAAGTTAGCCTCCTCTACCTGAAGACCACAATTTTCGAACTATAGAAGTCGCACAGACGGAAGACATGGACTCTGAGGCGGCGGAACTCCGTCCCACATTCAATTAGCTTCAGATGAAGAATGGCTTAATGGCTTCCTGGATAGCTCTCAACACAGTAAGAAAACCAAGAAGCTAGCACAGACTCGTCTGTGAATGTGGGACGGAGTTCCGCCGCCTCAAAGTCCATGTCTTCCATCTGTGCGACTTCTATAGTTCGAAAATTGTGGTCTTCAGGTAGAGGAGGCTAACTTTTATGTCCTCAAGACGCACATTTCCTCTCCCTTGTTTTCGTTACGTTCTAAGAGGTAGGACACTAGTCATTTCTTCGAAAAAAATTCTCATCTACTTTCAATATGTTCCTCAAACAACACAACCCACTTATTATTTGTCATTTCAAAAGTTTTAACATAAATGCACACGAAATATAAATATGCATAATAAACGTAAATTACTTCTTGCAGTTGACTGTGACGTCGATGCTTCACCACAAACTCTGTTATAAAATAAAATCAGGGGGATAACGTCACCTGCACCCAACCACTGAATAACAAACTACCTGACCTGACAGAGGATGTCATGATATCAGAATGGAGAGAAGACTACAATCGTATCATATGACTAAAAGTAATGGGGAACTCTTTCATGCAGGAACAATCAAATCACCTTTCTGAACTCGCTCCCACCAGGTATACAGTATATTCAAGGTGTTGGATGCACGGTAGAAATAAAGTTCTCAAGCCCATCTCATTGTACCAAATGTAAAATATACAATCATACTAAATGAAATTGAACGAGATCAGTTAGAAAAACAAAGATTCGGTATTTGCACTAAAAAATAACATTGAAAAAATACTCAAAAAGGCATAACAAATAATATTACTCAGCATTTTCAACCTATAATGACAAACCTTCCCACAACACTATCAAGAACTGAAATTCTCACACATAACAATACAAAAACAACTCCAAAGACAGACCCACCTCTGTTTGTCACCAGGGATTGTATACACAGCTTGCAGTTGTGGTGAAAAACCCAACCCAGCCAGCACAACCAGTGGTGGGGAGGCTGCTAAGTCAAGTCCTATTGCTACCCAACACAATGCGGACACATGAATCAATCATTAGCATCACATCAGCGACATACACAAGCATTACAAATAAACAAACAAACCTATTATAGAACGCTCTAATCCTAATAATCTTTAATACAAAACATGTTAAAACATTATTATATGAATTAAAAAAAAAATACCGCTACTTATCAAAACCTTCATAACCGAATCCTTGTTAATTTCCAGGTATTTTTTTTTTAAATTAGACAACAAACCAGATTACATCGAACGAGAGGTATAATTCCTGTCAATATAAATAATATAACATACAAATACATGCGTCACAAACAGAGTTAAGGAAGATTTAAACCATGCTACTACATTGTTTTTCAATAAAACGATTGGAATATATTAAAAAGATACTAAAACCCTGATGGTGCACGGGCATATGCAATAAAACGTGGAGCTCTAAAAAAACAATAGACATCGTCGTCTTCACAAAACTGGATAAGACTGAGAGGCAACAGCAGCAGATAATAATAATAAAACAAAATGTTAAAATCAAAGCGGGAATGATGGAGAAGGTTCTGCACGAATCTCACACCCACCACTCCGTCTACAAAAATATGGGCAACATTTGACAGCGTAATAGGTTGCCCAATACTACGATCCCTCCCAATCAAAATCAATGGCGTCTTCGGTCAAACTCCCCTATAGTTGCCACCCAGCTTCGGTCGGGTGAGGGCGTGCTGTGCACTGGCCTGCCATCTGGTGACATTGTTTCCCCCTGCTTAACTAATGTCATGGAGACTGCCGGCAGACGACGTTCCAACACAGTTTGCATTGATATGGTGACGGGGATCATACATCCGGCTACGGCTGCAGCTGTGCTCCCAACGATTCTACGAGATGTGTATAACATTGGCACTTCGGATTTGTACGGCGGAGCACTGAATGGCGTCAACAGAGTCTTCGTTAATCTGTTAACAACCACAGTCTACGAACACCTTGTTGATCTCCACCAGGACCAGGTGTATACAGTAAACTCTACGATGCAAGTTAGATTGAAGGACGTATCAAGGACGTATACTTGGATAAAGGTCAAGAATGTCCCGTTCGAGTGTGACGCTGTGGACATTAGTGGCATTTTCAGCGAGTATGGAGTGATTCATACAGTGAATGTGGGGAAGTGGAGTGAGGGACCCCTGGTTTGACTATACAAAGGGACTTATTCTCTGAAGATGACGCTTCGTAAGCCAATCCCTTCATATGTAGTGATGCCTGATTTTCGGAATCAGGTATATGTGACATACCCAGGGCAACAGAGGACATGTTGGCTATGTGAGGCATATGACCATGTAGCTGCAGATTGCATGAGGCGTGCGATACCCAGACAGGAGGCGGCTCGCAGGGAGACGGCTGGTCAGGGGGCCAGGGAGGCCCCAGTGAAGGTGCCTCAGGCAGAGCAAGGACCACGTTTGTGGAGCCTGTGGCTCTAAGTGGATGGAATGGGTGTTGTGCCTGGTGAGGATTTACTGCTGGAAGAGGTGTTGAGAGGCATCATGGAGGACCCCCTTCCAGGTTTGCCTGGAGAGGACAGCGTTGCTGTGGTGGAAGCTGTTGAAGTGGTAGAGGCTACGGCTCAGGCACTTCCGGTTGAACAGGTTTTGACAAGTGAGATAGTGGCAGCTGAGGTGCATCAGTCGGATAGAGATGTGAGTATGGATGTAGTGGCAGGAAACCGTAAGAGATCAGGTACTCAGTCTGATATTGATGACGTTCTTACGCCTGCACAGAGGATGAGTAAGAGGCCGTTGGTGGAGGTTGCACAGAATGACTTAGGCATCTTAACGGGTCAGGATTCTGTCAAGAGTGGGAAATCAGTGAGTAAGGGAGTGGGAAAGGGCAAGTCTGGGTCGCAGCCTCCTCCACGTCCAAAGGGCAAACCTTTGCACTTGCATTCCAGTGTTTAACCATAAATGCCAATGGTATGAGAGAGGAAGTTAAGAGGACCTGGGTGGAGTACACCTTGCGCCGTTTCGGCATGCAGGTGGCCTTCATCCAGGAACATAACTATAGGTGTGGTAGGGATCTGAGTATAAAAGGGTATAAGGTGTTTGCTGGGTCGTCTGGTAGGCTCAAGGGCGGGGCGGCAGTTGTGATTTCGGAGTCAAGCCCTTTTCAACTTTAAGCTTGGGAGGAATGTGGGGGGAGTAGGGTGGTTCGAGTGGAGGGTACTTGGGGAGGGGTCAGGGTCTGTTTTTAGGTGTCTATATGCCGGCAGAGCAGTCACGGACGTTAAAGGTAGGTTTTATATGGGATTTTTTTATTTATGCCCTTCGTGAGCTGCCTGGTGTTGTGGTAGTAGGAGGTAATTACAATTGCGTAATCAGAAAGAGGGATGTAGAGCCTCGAGAGGCAGTGTGCGAGCTTGTGGCTTTAAGGGATATACTAGGAAGTGTGGGTTTAAAGAATGTGGTGTGGGATGGGGGACCTGTTGGTTATACTTTTGTTAGAAAGGGGTACGCGGCGAGGCTCGATAGGATTTACGTAACTGATAGGGAAGTGATGGGTAGGGTTCAAACCATAGATTTGGGATTTTCGGATCATAGAGGGGTTTTGATGGAGTTAGATTGGGAAGGTGTGGCAAAGTGGTATAGGGGTTATTGGAAATTGAATGTAGGTCTACTAGTGGAAGGGGATAAACGAAAGCAGTTTAGAGAATGGTGGGGAAGGTTATGGGAGAGGAGTAGGAGGCAGGATAACTTGTTGGAGTGGTGGACGAACAAGGGCAAGCCGCAAATTAGGGATTTTTATCAGAAGTTGCGTAGGGAGGAGGCTGGGTCGAGGTTTGGTTTGCAGAAGTATGTGGAGGGGCAGTTACAGGGTTGTTATGAGAGGGGTGGTCAACGTGACACAGGGAAAATCCGTGTCTTAAAAGACAAGTTATGGGACATACAAATAGAGTGTTTCGAGGCGTGCCATATGAAAGCAGGTATAAATGATATGTTGGAGGGCGATAGGCCGTCAAAAACCCTATTGAGTCATTGTAGGCAGAGGCATGAAGCTCGGACGATTGAATGCATGGAGGTGGAGCAGCGTCTGGAAAGTTATGAGCAAGGTATGGTGATACGTGGCACAGAGGCAGTAGGAGTATTTGTGGATAAATGGTTTGCAAATTATATGAGCGGTGTGGATGTGAGGTTGGAGTATAGGAATCTTTTGTTGGAGGGAATCCACGGGAGGTTGGAGGAGCGGGATCGGGAGGCGATGGGGGTGTAATTAGTGAGGAGGAGGTGTGGGTGGCAGTGGAAGGTTTGAGTAAGGGGAGTTCCCCAGGAATAGATGGTATAGCGAATGAATTTTATAGGGAGAATTGGGACGTGGTGAGGGACGGTCTAGTGTGTTTGATGAATTGTATGAATTCTGAAGGTTTGGGGGAGGGAGGAAATGGCACCGGGGTTGTAGTTTTAGTCAGGAAGGGGAAGGGGGGACTCTATGAGTAATTATAGGCCCATAATTTTAATGAATGCGGACTACAAGATATTAGCCAAAATATTAGGTAATAGGTTAAAGAGGGTGTTGGGGAAGGTAATTTCAGAAGGGAAGTGTGGGATCCCAGGTAGGAGTGTGGTAAATGGTCTTGAGGGTATTAAAGATTACGTAGCATATGGGATGGGAGGGATTTTAGCGTTGGACTGGAAGGGAGCGTATGATAGTGTGGAAAGGGATGTGCTGTATTATGTAATGAGAAAGCATGGTTTTGGGGAGGAAATTGTGAAGTGAGTAGAGATGATGTATGGGGGAGTGTGTGTCAGGGTACAGGTGAATGGAAGATTAGGGGGATTGGTTACTATGGGTAGGGGTTTGCGACAGGATTGTCCCCTATCGCAGATATTATTCGCGTGTTTACAGGACCCTTTTTACAGATTAGTTGAGGTAGGGGTGTGAATGAATGTCGTAGGGGCAGAGGAACGCATGGGCATCGTGGGTTCGGTGCAGGGGTTGGTAAATGTTGGGGGCATCATACGTGTGTTTTGTGGAGCAACGGGGATGAGAATAAATGATAGCAAGACTAAATTATTGAAGGTAGGTACGTGGGTGGGAGGGACATTCGGCAGAGGTCAGGGTTGGCATGTTGTAGATAGCATTAAGATATGTGGGGTGGAATTTATGAAGGACCGTCGACTGGCAAGAGAAATGAATTAACGTAGGGTAATGCAGGGGGCGATGGATAGGCTGCAGGTTTGGAGAGCGAAGGAGGTGACATTACAGCAGAGGGTGATAGTAGTGGATAGTATGGTTTATAGTAAGCTGTGGTATGTAGCTGCCATATTCCCTTTATTGCAGGGTGACGTGGATGTTTTGGAATGGATGGTATGTGTGGGCTGGCGGAAGGCATTGGTTAGGGCGTGATGTTGTATGTAACAGGGTGCATCTGGGTGGTTTGGGATTAATCTGGTTGGAACACAGACTGTTGTGCTTGTATTTCAGAAGATGTTTTGTGCGAAGGGGAGGTTTGGGTTGGAATGGGGAGGAAGGTGTGGGGGGATACTTAGGGAGATGAGCGAATGGTGGGAGGACAGGGCTCTGGCGTATTGTAAGGACATCTTGAGGAGTTTGTTGGTGATGACACAACCGCAGAACCTCTCGGTTGGTAGGCTGGGTAGACTGGGGGGAATTCACCCGGTGATAGAATGTGAGTCTATTTTTCCCACGTGTGGATGGGCTGAGATCTGGGGTGGGTTAAAGGGGTTGAGGCTGAGATCAAGGGATCGGGAGTTCATGTATAGGTTTTTACATGGTGCCATGGCATCTAAGGCGTCTTTATTGAGAATGGGTTTAGTGAAAGATGGTGCTTGTGTAAGATGTGGGGATCTGGATACCACGCTGCACGAGGTGTACTTTTGTGAAACCTTGGGGCCAGTGAGGGAGTGGATTGGGAGGGCGCTTTGCCTTTTTTAGGAGGGGGGTTTCTCGATATTGAGAGCTATTTTTTTGGACCTGAGGGGATTTAATAATATGACACGAAGAGGTCTCATGTATTGCCTTGTGGACTTTGTGTGTGGATCATGGAGATTCCGGGATTTGGGAGGAGGGGAAAGGGTTAGGCCTCTTTCGGCATGTGTTTAAAGGACGAAGTGCAGAACTAGATTGGCGTATGGGAGGGAATGGGATACTGCTTTTAATCTATCGTATAGGGAGTTAAGGATTGGGGAACTTTTGGGGTAGTTTTGAGTTAGAAGGAGGCTTGACTATCGATACATTTTGTGTGGGAACTGGTGTTCTGTTTCTTCTTGTAGGCGGGGGTAGGGTATTGTATGTGTGCTGTTTAAATATTTAAAAAAAGAGGGGGAATTTACTTAGGGTGAGGGTAGATGGGGGACTTTGCCCTAAATTTTGGGGCAGGGGATAACGGTTGACTCATAGCATAGTGTTGGGTTGCGGGGTTTGTGTGTGGTGTGCGTGTTTTTTGCTTTTTTAGCACTTTTCTTTTGGTCACCTTTAATAGTATAGTTTTGTTTCATTGAAGGTGCACGTGCGAAGGTTTGCCCGGGGGGGGAGGGGGTTCAAGGCTCTTGGTTTGCAACGCCCTTCCGGTATATCTTAGGAATAGGATTGTAATGAAATAGAGTATGGTGGAACCCGTAGACTACGATCACGGTATTTTGTGGTGTGATGAAGTCCTTATATGCATAAGGCTCATTGTTAGGAGGTGTTTAATTTCCGTGCCAGGTTTTGTCTGGCACGGGGTTATTGGTTGAAACATGACATAATGTATGTTGTCTCGATATAAGATTGTACAGAGTTTAAGCGATTTATAGACTACAATTCGCTGTTATTTAATTCTTTTTGTTGTGTGTACCAGTTTTGTTGTTACTTGTACTTTTTGGGGTTTCATTTAGGTAACACTGTTCACTTAATGGGTTAACGTCACGAGGAATGGGTTTTACTGTATGTAATGTTGGTAAAAAAAAAAAAGAAAGGCAATAGGTCTGGGTTTTCCTTTTATTAGCATATACTTGTGGTTTCAAATATAAAATTTTGTTCTATATGCTCTTGTGTAAGGGCGTGTGTTTCAACATTCTGTACATTTATTTCTCTTCAAGTTATGAAGTATTGTATATTGTGTTGCCAGTGTGGTTTTTTTAGTACTAAATTTTGTGTCTTTAATTATATATAAAAAAAATAGAAATGTTTATTGTGTTGATTGCGCTGGAGTTTTCCCAGGATTTTACGTAGTGTTATGTGTCTATGTAATGGTTTAGTTTCTTGTGTTGTTCTTTGTTATTGTCACATGTGCTGTTCTTGTACTTATGTTAGGTCTCACCTTTGCTAAGTGAAAGCAGGTATTATAAAGCTCTTTCATTAAATTTTTACATAATTAATGCTATGTATGGAATTTTTTTTCACTAAGACCATTGTGTTAATGTTTAGCGACAATAAGCTTTGCTTTTGGCCTCGCATTCTGGGAGGTGTTTAGATTGTGTTGTATTGGAATGTGTTTAGATTGTGTTGTATTGGAATGTGTTTAGATTGTGTTGTATTGGAAGTAGGGGTTTCATTAATAGTGTAGTCAACGATAAATTTTTTGCTAAGGTTTTGTGTCAGCTTTAGTATTGTACATGACTGTGTGTTTATATAAAGTTTCGAGTCCCACGGGTGTTGGGGTTTGTGAGACAAGTCGGTAGACTTGCTTATTGTTTGTAACCGTGCTGTGTTGACAGTTCTTTGTATATCATGTTTTTTTACTCAATAAAATATATAAAAAAACTCTCCAAGAGCGAGATGTCCAAGCTTATTGTCTCGCACTAACATTATCCATCCCTTTCCTACACATTCGGGAAACTTACTCTAACAGAAAATCGACTCGGCATGCTCACAGTTCGTGCCTTGTGTGAACAGCATATTCTCCTCTGGTAAGTTACACCTCGCACTAACACAGTTGCCCTTAGAAAAGGTAATTGGTAAAACTAGCTTTTCATACGAATGTCTGTCATTCTCGCCGAACACTCCAGTGTAATGGAAATCTGGTCTTTTGGTCTTATCTTGGAAGTCTTTTCTTAAGCGGGAAGAGATCCATCACAACCTGCATCAAACCTGATGTTTGACTTTAAGCGGTAAACCTGTCGTAAACTTCATTTGTTATTTGTGTATATGTACCTAGACTGGTCGAAGATATTAAATATTTGTAATGAAAGCAATCTTTGAGTCAATTTGATATTTTCTTTGAAATGTGTTGAGCGAGCAACTGGCAGTGTTTTCCCACACTGGATAATTTGCACAGCTAAGTACTTGAGACCTGTTAAGTATTTTCATGAGGGTGAGGAAGCTTTCTGTCTATCTGCCTATTTAGTAATCCGATGAGAACATAATCGGGAATCAATTAGGAAAATAAAAATCTGGATAATTTCCAGTTATATTAAAGAAGAAATTAAAATATTCAATAAACATTGTCAGTTTAAAGCTTTAAAAACGTTTTTAAAACTGACAAAAATGTTTTTTTTTCTAAATCATTTAAAACATAATCTAAAATAATAGTTTAGAAGTTCAGTAGCATCTTCCTCTGAATCAATTATCTTGTCTATTTTTGAGTTGGCAGCATTTCCACTGTCACAACTTATCGTGAGGGCGAGGCAACTAAGCCACTGCCACAATTTACCATGAGGGCGAGGCAACTAAGCCACTGCCACAATTTACCATGAGGACGAGGCAACTAAGCCACTGCCACAATTTACCATGACGGCGAGGCAACTAAGCCACTGCCACAACTTACCATGAGGACGAGGCAACTAAGCCACTGCCACAATTCTTTTTTTACATTTTATTAGGTTTTCGGTACAAGTAATTCATATACAAACACAAAACAATTAAAGGTGTATAAACGCAAAGAACATTAACAGTGAGTAAACCTTGCCAACATCAATGGAAATAAACGCTATGTCACAAATAACAGCACCAATACGAACTGCGTGCAAGGTGATAAAATTAACATACAACTAAAGGTAAACCCTGTGCCGAGACCCGACACCGATATAAATTCCTAGTAAGATTTTTACCATAAACAGATATGAATCATCCTTACAAAGCATTAATGACTTGCATCCTACATATGCCACATATTTCCCAATAAGGGACCCCTTCCCCCAACCTAACAATTTGCATTAACCTTATAATCTGTAAGCTCTGTGTATGAGGTTACTTTTAACAAAAAGTATCCTATTAAATTCACACCAAAGCCCTCAAATTTTTGCTTTTTCATAACCACAAGAAACCCCTATACACACAATTATGCAAAATTAATACCAACACAATTAACATCTATTACTTTTAATTTTAAATGCTACATTAATACTAACAACACTTATACATGTGTAAATTCATGACCTCCTACAACATGTGTAGTGCATACCTGATGCCCTATCAGATTACCATCAACATGCCACAGAGTATTTCAAAAGTAAATTACAAATATAAGCTTCTGCCCAAAAAATATGTGGCCAACGTTTTATTCCTAAACTGTTAACATTGGAAACCTAACTACAATGGAACAATGGAAATTTGAATATAAATACAACAGACTGTTACCCCCCCCCCCCCGCTCATACTTTGTCTCAAACAATATTATATTAACCAACCCCGACTTTATATTAAGGTGCAACATGAGCATGATCTTGACCTTTCCATTGGCCTATGCACCGAAATCCACGGTAACCGCAACACATGTTTCGGTTACCTTGACCATCTACTGGTAGATACAAACCAACCCCAACACATTCACACCAGTTACAACCCAAACACACTCCCCCTCCCCCCCCAACTTCAGAGGACCAGCCAAACCTATGTACAACCCCTGACTCCCTTCCCTTACCAACTTGACCAACATCCGTTCCACCCATTCATACAACTCATCCACTACCCCTTCCACACTTTCAATGAAATCCTTAATGTACTCATGACCCGCCACCACTCCCCTACATGGAATCCTCCCCTGTCCTACCTCAATCACCCTCCCCAACACCCTTTTTAATCTGTTACCTAGAATCTTTGCAAATATTTTATAATCAGAATTCATTAGTACCAAAGGTCTGTAATTCCTCAAAGTATCTCCTACCTTCCCCTTCCGTACTAGAACCACCACTCCCAATCCCATATCCCTACCCATCACCCCGTCCTCTTTCATCCCATTCATCACCCCAACCAAACAGTCCCTCATGACGTTCCAATTTTCCTTATAAAACTCGTTCGCTATACCATCTATTCCAGGGGCCTTTCCTCTACTTAACCCATCCACCGCCTCCCACACCTCCCCTTCACTAATCATCCCCTCCAACTCCTTCCACTCACTTCGTCCCAACCTCTCCACGATTCCCCCTAATATTAAATCCTTATTCACCTCACTCACCCCTTTGCGACACACATGCTTGGCAAACCACTTATCCACATACACGTTCATAGCCTCTGTGGTACAAATCCGTATTCCTTCATCATAATTCTCCAATCCTTCATCCACCTCCAAGAACTCCACTGTCATCCTATCCTTTCACTTCCTACACTTACCCAATACATATTTTAAGGGTTTATCCCCCCACAACACGTCATCCAAGCCTGCATTCATCCTGCATGCCCTGAAATTCTCATTCTGCAGCGACCACAACCTTTCCTTCAATGTCCGTATTTCCTCAGTTAGTCTGTGTCCTCCTTTTAAGTAACAGTCCGTCAATAATCCCTCCAAGTAGTTTTGCATGCCATAACGCCATCCTACCTCTTCTTTGCCCAATCTCTGATAGTATGCTTTAATGCCCCTCTTACCCACCTCCACCCACCAATCTACCAGAGCCCCCCCCCCACAACCGCCCATCCCACAACCCTCCCCACCAATCACTAAATTCCACACGTCTACCTTCACCACTCAAAAGCTGAACATTTAATTTCCAATACCCCTTACCCCACCGCACCACACCCAACCCTTCCACCTCCACCAACACTCCTCGATGATCTGTAAAACCCACATCTAAATATTGAACCCCACCCACCACCACACTCCCCGTTACATAAATTCTATCTAGCCTAGCCCCATACCCTCTTCTAACAAATGTATGCTCTCCCGCCCCTCCTACCCCAATTACATCCTTCAAGCCTACACACCTAAGTAAGTCCCTCAAAGCCTGCAAAACGCACCCCCCACCCCCGCGGTTCTACATCCCTTTCCCTGATGACACAATTAAAAACTCCCCCAACTATGGTTACACTAGGCAAATCCCTACATGCGTAAATCATATGCTCCCTCACAAAATGCACCTTCACCTGTCTGGAAGACTCCGCCGGCATATACACTCCCAAAAAGCATACCTTCACCACCCCCCATTCTCCCTCCACCCTCACCAGTCTGCCCCCCTCACTCTACTCCCATCACAAAGGCTTGAATGGGCTTGACACCGCTACTACTACCGCCACCCCACCCTTTAATCTGCTTGATGAACTAGCAAATACCCTAAAACCATCCAATACCAAATCTCTACCACACCTATAATTATGCTCTTGCAAAAACCCCACAGTCACACCATACCGTCTCAACGTACACTCCACCCAAGCTCTTTTAATATCTGCTCTCAAACCATTTACATTTAACGTTAAACACTTGAAATTAAAGACAAAGGTTTGCCCTTCAGCCTCGGTGGAAGTTGTGACCCAGATTTCCCTTTACTCTGCAATTTGCCCACCTTCTTCCCACCCTTATTAATTCCCTGATCTTGCACCAATCCCAAGTCTTTCTTAGCAACTTCCACCAGAGGTTTCTTGCAAATCCTCTGGGCCGGGGTCAGCACGTCATCACAATCAGTGTGGCAGACCTCTTGCGGGTCCCCTGCACAACTTCCACACCACTTGCACTATCAATTTGATGTACCTCCGCCTGCACTGTCTCCAACACTAACTGTTGGTCATTGAAACTGGCATTCACCATGCCCTCCACCATATCCATAGTGTCTTCCATACCATCAGTGGCTTCGACACTTAACACCGGTAGAGGTTCGTCCAGAATGTCCCTTAATACCTGTTCCAAAGGCACTTCCTCCACAGGGCTCTCCTGGTTGCCACCTTCAACCACCGATGGTGCCGTTTCCTGTGATATCGTCTGACACACCACCTCTGCACCTTCGACTATCTCGCTCCACAACTTTGGTTGTTTCTCCGACTGTTCCTCTTCCCTTTGCACATTTCTCTGCACTGTCACGTTCGTTCCACGATGTCCCCCATTCATTCTTGGGCCCGACCTCTTCAAGCAGTCGGCCGCTACATGTTCATATGCCCCGCACAGACGACAAGTCCTGCGTTGCCCCATGTAGGTGACGTATACCTGCGTCTTAAAATCCGGCAATATGACGTACGACGGTATGGGATGTCGCAAGGTCATCTTCAAGGTGAAAGACCCTCAAAGAGCCCCATCAGCGGGCCCTCACTTCACTTGCCAGGGGTAGCTGCATGTATGATGCCGTACGCCCCAAAAACTGCACTGATGTCCACAGCATCGGACTAGAGCGGGACATTCCTCACTCAAACCCAAGTGTATGTCCTCGAGACGTCCTTCAAGCATACCTGGAGTTCTGTATGCACAGTGTACACACTATCTTGATGCTTATCCACCAGCCGTTCGTACACCTCCGCCGTTTGAAGTTTCACAAACACTCTATTCATCCTGTTCAAGGCCACTCATACAAATACTGTTCCGGCCGTGGCAGGGTTGATAACTCCTGTAACCAGATCCACAAAACTGTGTTTAACCGTCTCCTCCCGGCTGCCGCCATGTTGGTGAAAACCAAAGTGCTGTCAAGAGCCGCCAGGGGTCAGGCCAGAGCACCGCACACCCTCACACGATCAGAGCTGGGTGGCGAATGCACAACTTACCACTAGGGCGAGGCAGCTCGGCCACTGTCACAACTTGCCATGAGGGCGAGGCAGCTGGGCAACTGTGACAACTTACCATGAGGGCGAGGCAGCTGGGCCACTGTGACAACTTACCATGAGGGCGAGGCAGCTGGGCCACTGTCACAGTGAGAGTCAGTAACAACAGGAGTGACCCTACACATGCCATCGTCATCATGGCTGGCTACAGCGCCGTGTCTGTTTTGGAAAACAAGCTTCACTATAGGTTCCATTTTTCTTATATTCTTCCTTCATTAATTACATTTTCTTCCGGCTATAGTAACTTATTGCTAAATAATGAATCATACTTAACTTTAAAAAATGCGTTATTAACAATGCGTTTTCCTAATTTAATTTATCCCATAGACATTAGGTGACATAAAAGAGTTTTTCCCTCAAAGTAATGTTGTGATTCTTATGAAGGTTTTTCATCAAATGAAGAATCAGTCGGTGCTATTCACTGTGTTCACTTTTGTTTGCATTTGATTTTAAATTTAGATTCTTGCAGATTTTTTCATAAGCAATATCTATCTCCTGTTATTATTTCGGAAAATATTGAATACATTCTTAGAAAATAAGGTCACTAACAAATCTTCAATTACATTTTCTAATGTTCAAAACATTAAACTTCTACTTTGTGGACATTAAAAAATATTAGGAAGAAATGTTCAAAATTATTTCAGGCAAGATACCCCAAAATTTAATTTAAATTAACTGTTGTAAACCATTTCATTGTTGGAAAGCAATTTCGGGTTTAAGCTCTATTGCTGAGCTATGTGCTCAGATGTAGTTTCAATTCACTTGTATTTTTTTATTTTTGTAATATTAGATGTGCACGACGTACTCTCTGAAATTTTAAGACTTGAGTTTGTAAACACAGGGAATCAACATATAGGAGCCTTATTCTTTTTCCACATCTCTACTCAGTTATCAGGATTTATTCTGAATCTCATAAATCATGCACTGATTTAAGATGAATTTAATATAGATAAACCTCGCAATACTTAAATCTGGACTAAATGACTTTGATTCTGCGATTAACTTATTTGCTCTGAGATAAATATATTTAACCCTCTATTGATGAGTATACTTTTCTATTTATATTCAGTGTTTTGCTTTAGCTTCGAAAGTTAATGCCTGATTCATGGACGACATATAATATCTTACTGGTTTGTTTACTTAATTTTTTTTTTCTCATGTTATGCTGTGTCACTGCATTGTCTATAATGTAATAATACCTGGAGTATACCTGGAGAGGGTTTCAGGGATCAACGCCCCCCGTGGCCTGGTCTGTGACCAGGCTGTTACTGCTAGTCGCACACAAACCGACGTACGAACCACAGCCCGGCTGCTTAGGTATTGACTTTAGGTGCCTGTCCAGTGCCTTCTTGAAGACAGCCAGGGATCTATTGGTAATCCCCCTTATGTATGGTGGGAGACAGTTGAACAGTCTTGGGGCCATGACACTTATTGTGTTGTCTCTTAGCGTACTCGTGACGCCCCTGCGTTTCATTGGTGGGATGATTCATCTCCTGCCCAGGCTTTTGCTTTCGTAGGGAGTGATTTTCGTGAGCAAATTTGGGACTAGTCGCTTTAGGAGTTTCCAAGTGTATATTATCATGAATCTCACCTGGATGCAGGGAATATAAATCAAGGGACTTCAAGCATTCCCAGTAATTTAGGAGTTTTATAGTACTTATGCGGGCAGTGAAAATTCTCTGAACATTCTCCAGATCTGCAGTTTCGCCTGCCTTGAAAGGGCCGTCAGTGCACAGCAGTATTCCAGCCTAGAGAGAACAAGCGATTTGAAGAGAACCATCATGGGCTTGGCGTCCCTAGTTTTGAAGGTTCTCATTATCCATCCTATCATTTTCTTAGCAGATGTGATAAATATTATGTCATACTCAAGAATAAGATTTCTGAAGACGGATTTATCATAGAAACGTCGAATTATTCTTAAATATATATTCTATGAAGATTTTCTTAGTCTTTTCCACATGGCAAAATTGAAATAGAGCCATTTTCACAGATGTATCTTGATACTCCCCTATCTTGATACTGTTAATTTTATCGTAATTTTTGGAGTAAAAAAAAAAACACACGAATTGGCATCATGTTCTCTTGATGACAGCAAGAACAAAAAAAAATTTGGGAAAATATACTTAGAATTATGATAGAAACAAGCTGATTGCATCAACATGTTGCCAGAATTAAACACTACTTTTCTGTAAGAAAACATTTTTTTTTTCCAAAAAAAATCGATTTTTTTTTCTTTCCAGGAAATCCTTCCTCCCCCCTCTTAAAATTTCCAGCACGCATCATCCGCGACTGTATGGATCGTGCATAGATAATCTTCACTTCACCGACACCAGAGAACAACACTGACAAAAAACTCAAGCTTCCACTAGGCCTCAGTGCTCACTCTCGCGAAGTGGAACGAGATATTTACAGCATTATCAATTACTTTACAGGCGAGTTAGACAACTGCCACGACAACGATATCCCAGGTGTGTACATCATTCCACGTAGATAAATTGACTACAAATACGACGTACAGATATCCTGTAGTATTTCTAGAAGAAAAAGTGAAAAACTAATCACTGACTACATAAGATATGGCGGAGACTTATAATGAAGAATTCCATCTCACTGTTTTGTGATCAAGTCATCGCACACTTTGCACAAATTGCACTGTAAAATTGTACCACATATTATAGATCTCTGTGCCCGAAATGGTGCGCATCTTATGCGCTTCCTGATGTTTGTATATACTGTGTATACAATAATTTAAAGTGAGGAATCTAGAGTTAAATTTAAATCAGCGTGTTTTTTGCATTTTCGAAAATGGTGGAAACTTCCCTTTGCTCACTACTCAACACCGGACCTAAACGTTTTGTTTCATGGCTCAGGAATCTGAAGACAGCAAGACAAACAGCCTACTCAAGAGGCAAACAACAGTCACATGGATACAGTAAATCATCACTTAACATCACCGATGGGATCTTGGAAACTGTTACTTTAAGCGAAACGACGTATAACGAAACCAATTTTACCATAGGCTAATTGATATAAACAAGGCACATCGCTGTCCATCGTCAAACCTCTTTATAACTTCTAGTTTTGTTTCTAATGTCAATTTTTCTGTGTTTTTTTGTGGCCACAGATATCAGGGATGCACATTGCACCTTCAGCACTCCTTGTAACAGAGTTAAATCAAGGAATAAATGTTTGCAGAGCGAAAATTGTAGGAGCACATCCTACCACAAGCAGTTCAATAATAACAAATATGGTGGGGCTCATTGAGCGATTTCGTACCACATCATTTATAGTCGTATGATTATCATATACTTTACGAATTTTTAGTTTACAATAATTTGTATTCATTGTATTTATTTAATTTTATGAAACGACGTTGAACGAAATGACGTTATTCAAAGTCCTGTGCACTCTGATCCACGACCAGTGGTGACAATTTTTTGCAGGTGATAAATCGTCGTTATAGTGTTTCAGGTAAAGAATAGATCCAAAACAAAGAGTTTGTAAAAATAATTCTAAAGATAACACTGTCTGAATGTACTTTATAAATATCCATTGCGTTATTATCATTTTACAACAGCTACATTTTTTTATATTTTAGCACTGCACAGAATAGTTAAAAATACGTTTAAGTATGAGATTTTATTTTCCACCACTTATTAATGGTTGTGGTTATGTGTGCATAAAATACCAACCCTTTGTAGCAAAGTGAAATTTCAATTCCTCTTCTTTTTTATCTAACATTATTCTCCTTGTTTTTAATAGTAAAAACTCGTATTTTTGCTTTATCTAAGAAGTAGATATATCAATTGCTTTGGTAAATTAGACACATATGCAACACTTGGGTATCTTTATTGAGAAAACGTTTCCCACACAGTGTTTCGTATCAAAGGAGAATCGTGAAGAACCGGAGGAGTTTGAGGTGGTTAGTCCCTCAACCTTGAGTCGATGTTGTCAGTCCATCAATCAAGGTTAAGGGACTGACCACCTCAAACTCCTCCTGTTCTTTACGATTCTCCTTTGTATGTAAACGTTTCGCCACATAGTGGGAAACGTTTCCTCAATAAAGATACCCAAGTGTTGCATATGTGTCTAATTTACCAACTCGTCGGTTCTCTGAACCATTCATCTACATCAATTGCTTGCTTTGCACACTTTTTCACTTATTTACATTTTTGTTCCTAAATTATGAATTTTCTATTACTAGATATTTTTCTAAGCATAACTCCATTGAAGGAGCTCAAAGGTCATTAACAACAGTTCCTGGAAAAGTTCATACTACATCTTCCACATGAACGTCGTCCACTACCGCATTCATACTTTATAATTGAATGTCTCTCACTAGGTTTTTAATTTTCAAAATGTTCGGTTATTCAAAATATCTCTTCTCTCTACTCATCTCACTTACGAGGCTATTACATACTTTTGACAAGTCATTTAATTACCATTCTACATAATTCTTGAATTTACACATTTAAACTATTCTCTCTTCCTTAATTTAGCTCTTGCCTCTTTGATACACCAACATAATTCTTTTAACTACTAATTTTGTTTCAAGTAGTGACAGGCCACCCATCATTCTTACATTCATTACATAAACAAATATCGCCTTGTAACATTTATATTACATTCTCATACATTCAACCAGACCAGATTCAGAATGTTGATATTGTTTACATGTTGGACACAAGATAACCAGATCCTTGCTTCAAGGAATTTTAGTCAGATACTACGATATACATTATTGTTAATAAAATATATTAGTAGTTTAATGAATACATATGAGATTTAATAATATTTTCCTGAAATTTATATATTGAGGCAGAAAACTATTAATTAACAGACTTCTGATTTGTTATTATTATTATTATTGTTGTTGTTAGTAGTAGTTTTAGTAGTAATAGTAGTAGTACAATTATTTTTACATTCCTGGCGGAGCGTTAAACCCGCAGGGGTCATTCAGTAGCAGTCAGCTTTAATTCTGGCAAGGTTTCCTCGTCCAATTTCTTGAGAAGAACCCTTCAGTAACATCAAAGTACCTTGCTAGACGGCTCATAAGACGGTAACACCTCCCTGGATGGCTGTTATCAACATATTTAGATATATGTAGATTGGTGAAAGAAGACTCACGTTACAATTTGTTTTTTCTTTATTAATATAATCAATTCCTAGTAACAGAGGAAATGTATTATTATTACTCAGGAAGTCGCAATAACACGATTGCAAACAAGACTAGTGGCCAGTGCGTAAGCTTGGCCACTAGGCTTACGCACTGGCCTGGACTTTTACGACTTGCCATGAGTTCTAACCCCACCCGTACTGTGGTTTATCATTATTATTATTATTTTTACTTAGAAACTTGCCAATACTTATGAGTTATACAGTATATAGCAAAAGTATTTCCAAACAGATGTATTTGTTGTGCACCTTGGCAATGCTAGGACTGGACAACATGGCGGCTAGGACTGGACAACATGGCGGTTAGAACTGGACAACATGGCGGCTAGGACTGGACAACATGGCGGCTAGGACTGGACAACATGGCGGCTAGGACTGGACAATATGGCGGCTAGGACTGGACAACATGGCGGCTAGGACTGGACAACATGGCGGCTAGGACTGGACATGGCGGCTAGGACTGGACAACACCCAACCAATACTGACGTTGTTCTGTTTGTCATTTATGTTATCAGTGATCCAGTGATTGTTCTTTGTGTGTTTTCACGCGGTGATGTTTTGTTCATGTTATGCCTGTGTTGAGTTGCTAGTGTTGGTCTCATTGCAATTACCAAGTCATGCCAAGACAGTGGTTGTAATTATTTTTATTGTAAATATTATTATTGTAATTTATTATTATTATTATTATTATTGGTAGTAGTAGTAGTAGTAATAGTAGTAGTCGTCGTTGTAGTAGTAGTAATAATAGTTGTAATGGTAATAGTAGTTGTAGCATTACATTCACGAAAATCGTTAAAACCAAATGATCAGAAATATTCTCAGTTTGGAGGATTGAGTTTGTTCCACTTATGTGACGTTTTAAAGTCACGCGATACTGCACTCGTCAGCTATACTGAACGAGCGAACTCCTCTTAATAAGCTCATGTGATGAACTCCGACTACCTCAACACTATCTCAGGTCATCTTCATCAAGTACAGTCTTCATTTTCCTACTTTGCTTTGTAATAATGTTGGGAGAATTACCGACAATATGTTAGATAAAAAGACACAAGTGCAACTGATGCGACATTTTACTGTGGCAACGTTTCGCTCTCCAGGAACTTTGTCAAGTTGAGCGAAACGTTGCCATAATAGCATTAGTTGAACGTGTGTCATTTTAGTAAGTTTTACTGTGATAAATAAATACACTAGGCAAGTTTAAGTCTAGATTAGCAGCCATGTTTAACTTGGTTACAAATAGTGATTAACACCAACAAAAATAGGAGACACAGTAACTATGGCATTTATTACGGAGAAGTTTCGCTCGCCAAAGACATTATTAATTCAATGTGTTTCTTAACATTCACCTTGTAGTGCAACGTCAACTTCGTAAATCGTAAAGATTTCCAGACTATCACTTTTGGATTGAATAATAAATAAAAAACACAACTAGTTTTGCTTCATATAGATGTGAACAAATAGGAAGCGCATCAGTATCGCGCTCAGTAGACGGAGGATCAAGCCTCCACTACGTCTTGCGCTGAATGACCCACATAGGCTAAGCGCTTAACAAGAATTGTTGTTATTGTTTTTTAATAATTGATGATAATCGTTTAAGTGGCTGTAAAGAATATAGCTTGGCATAACTTTTGCCTAACATGTGATTTATTGTGAGATTCTTGCATGCAGTTTTAAAGCTTTGATTACGTAGTGTCTGAGGACCAGTGATAAAACTCTATGTCCTTAACGACAATTAATGAGTAACATTAAACTTTAAAATGATATCCATCAGCTTTTTCATGAGGTTAGAGCCACTGAGTAACATTCAGGTGGTGAGGAAGCACTCATAAAATGATGTTTTACATAAGCGTTTACAGGACACATAACCGGAGCTAGAAGCAATGCAAAGTCACTTGTGATTGTAACGATGTAGATTCCCATAAGTTGAAGGTGAGCATAGAACTGTGACAAAACAAATACGATGAACAGTGTGTAGCACTCACTGCATATATACTGAGTGCGTACTTTTCTGTTTATCTTATGGGTTAAAGCATTCTTTCCCTGGTGGTGTCCAGGTAATATAAAACTATTAATAACCAATGCATAGTCGACAGATTAAACGCGACAAACACGTCATTCAGTTTCCAAGCAGAACTATACTTTTTCGGTTTTCAAAACCTTAGGGAACCTTTAGAATTCTTACTCTGGCTTATCATTTCCAAATGCGCAGTAAGAAATAACCATCACAGAGGATTAGAAGAATGAGATGAATCGCATATGTGCGCGGATGTAAATATTTGTCAATGCTGCTTGACGTCCAATATGACAAATACGATACTAACCCGTAACGTCACATGCAAAACCAAAATTCCTAGACTGAGCCCCAGGATTATTATTCCATTCATGGGGCAGTGATAAACCATTAGGGATCACACAGTACTTGGGAATGGGAGGCACTCAGATTCTGTCCAATGAAGGGGAGAAATGTTCAGTTTCTTGGATTAAGAATCCCTCTCTGGCATGGCCCCCCACCTATTAGTCGAGGTCAAGGAGGGCGACTCAAGAAACTTTAATGATGGGAAAGTGGCGTATAGGAACCTCCACTTCCTGGACGTAAGTAAAATTAGTTTCTCATATAATCTACAGAAATATGTCCTAATAAATTTGAGGGGGTATCCGAATATCCCATGCAGAGATCCCAGTTGAACTTTGGCTGCACTAGGTTTACATAGTGTGTGAAGGAGGGCGACCAATATTTCTTACTCATTTGAAACTTATGTGGAAGTTTATTTGATGAGGAATAAACCTCAAATGCATGAATGGGATCCGCTACGATGTTTGGCAGAGAAGATAAGTTAGCATCACTCAGGATATACGACCAAGACGTCCTGAGCCATAAACATTACCGTCCCGCTGCCACCGTCTTATCCACCGGTAGACGGTAGACACACTTGAACCTGTCTTGAGCGCTATGTCACGAATAGACACTCCGTCTACCCACATCAGCACGAACCTCCTGCGGTCGTCTACGGCGGTCGGCTTGATGGCTCGCCGGTGGACCATAATAATCCTGTAAGGATTTAGATACAGAAAATGGTCATCAGTGTATATTTTCCGTACCTTGATGCTAATGGGATGTTGATCCAAAGAAATAACATTACCCTTCCCTGCCTTAGATAAAATATAAATACTTCTCACTCCCAAAACCATTAAATTCTCACAAGTTTAATGTTTTCACTTGAATATAATAATGCAGATGAGCAGCCATTCCGTGGAATTTATGTAGAGAATAGAAGTTATATTCTTCTCATATTAGTAAATTCATCGTAAGTGGTAATTTTATTACACTGTAGTTAACTATTACTTTGTATACTTTTAATTTTAATATTTCGTACAAAACCATTGTTTAAAATGTTTAAAAAGAAAAATTCTGCTATTGTAACACACTTTAGGAATAAAATGTGGACTGTACATATATATTTTAGATAAGCCCTACCACGGCGGGGATTGAACTTACGCCAGCGTGCCTTGGCGGAAGATTCATCTGTAAAAACTTGCATTTGTGGTTACAGTGGGAACTTTGCTAACCTCTCTATGGTGTATAAATATACCTAGTTGGATGAATTTTATTGTAGCTAGCTGGCCCAGTGGCTAGCGCACTGGCCTGGAGTTTTACGACTCACTCGCCACGGTCTCAAACCCGCCCGTGATATTTATTTTTGTAATCGTGTCATTACGATTTTGTGAGTCATACTTTAGATAAATTTATGGATTTCACAAGTAGACGGTCATTTTCACAGACCTTAGTTCAGATCTCCGGAAAAACAATATATTTATTCTCGCTGCAATGATATTTGTGTATTTGTGGCAGTGAAGCAGCAGACCGATTCGGGTACCATGGTCTTGTGCGCCGTAAATCCGAGGGAAAGATTGCAAGACATGATGAGGTTAATAACATTACCAAGAGGAGCCTCACAACAACTGGATGCCCAGCAATAAGGGAGCCACCCCAACTATGCAGATCTGATGGCAGCCAAAAGCGTCCAGATGGTATCACCATTCAAGCCTGGACATAGGGCAACCAGGTAGCAAGGGACTACACATGCGCATCTAACTTTGTTGAAACCTATTTCCAGTACACCAGGGAGGAAGGAGGGGCAGCTGCCACCTTCAGGGAGTCCCAAAAGTCTAGACAATATAGAGAATTTGCCTATCATTATATGTTTGTTCCCATAGGCTCAGAGACCCTTGGCCCATGGGGAAAGAGTGCATCTAAGTTCCTTAAGGAGCAAGGCAGAAGACTCATCAGGGTAGCTAGGGATCACAGGGTGGCTAGTTTTCTATTCCAGCGACTCAGCGCTGCTGTTCAGAAAGATAATGCCTCCTGTATCTTAGGTACACGCCCTGGCTCTGAGGAGCTGGATGAAATTTTCGCATTATAATCAGTGACAAATACGTAGCAATATGTACTAGAAATGTATGTCTCACGCCTCATATACTGTATATACCATCTTTATACCCCCAATGTATCTCTTAAATCTTTTGTACCATATTATGTAATAAAATATACCTATTGGTAAAAAAGAATGAAAAGATGGTGTGGTAGGGGAAGTGGAATATTCAAATGGCTTCAGGAAGAAATCCAAATATTCTTCCTCGAAGCCTTTATATTCACTTCTCCGAGGCTAAGGGTCCCACAATTTGCACCAGAGATGGACCCCATCATATGTATATATATATATATATATATATATATATATATATATATATATATATATATATATTATGAAGTGCCAAATAGGTAAAACTGGTCAATTAGCAAGAACGCATTTAAAATTAAGTCCTTTCTAAAATTTCTGTTATACGTTTAAAGATATATATTTTTTCATTTATGTTAATGTAAGAATTAATAATTTTGTTCCAAAAGTTCCTTAGAAAACTTACCTAACCTTATTATAACAAGCGCAATTTTATTTAGCCTAATCCAACTAAATATATTTTAAATAAGTTTACAATAATTTAATAATAAACAAACAATGAATTATATTTTTTTCGTTAGGTTCAGAATGTTTTAACTATTGGGCACCACACACACACACACACACACACACACACACACACACACACACACACACACACACAACTGTCAGGAAGAAAAACAATTATATTCACCAATAAGCAAGTGCGTTGAGCAGGTGTAGTAGTACTGTTGAGCAGGTGTAGTAGTACTGTTGAGCAGGTGTAGTAGTACTGTTGAGCAGCACAACCGTACAGTTCTTTCGTCCTATGGTAAACTGAAATGAATCAGTCAACGATACTGAAATCCCTATAACAGGGACCAAAGTAAACTCTGAGCGTATGTACAATAACACACATACACCTTTTGACGTGTAGATGCACGTCTCAGAGCAGCGCCTTAGATGATTCTTGCTACCACTGAACACGATGCCAGCCAAAGCACTGGGCCAGGCAGTTGTGTCTACGGTGTAGGTTGCACCACTGACACCATCGTAGCCACTACCTCTGCATTTATAAACACTACACAGCGACGATGTATACAACTTGTATTTTAACTGGTGGCGAGTGTAATCACGTAGCTGTGATTGGCTACGACCAAACTCTCGCTCCTCGCCTGTTGGTCAATACTTTTGCTGTAAGTGTCGATCTCTCTCGAGTAAGTGTCGATCTCTCTCGAGTAAGTGTCGATCTCTCTCGAGTAAGTGTCGATCTCTCTCGAAGATGGACGTGATGTAATAATAGAGAATTCTTATGACCAAAGATTATTTTCTAACAATGCTTGCTATACGATGCATATCAAAATGTAATAAAGAATATTAAGGAATTCATATGTATTTTTGTAGCAATACTCGAATACTTAGAGAAGGTTTTTTTCTCTGGACATCCGGAACAAAACATTAGAAGAGTTGATGAGTTGTATGCCAACACTGTAGGAAGACTACTGACACACTGAACAACGCCAAGTGAGTACCTTTGGTATTTTATTAAAAACCGATATTGTAAACACTTTCAAATGTAGGAGTCACCTACGTAAGCGCGATACGATTTAACTAATCTAAATCCTTCTTGGTAGTCGTTTTCCCCTACTTTTCAATTGCTATCAGTCGGCTTTAGAGAGTTCTGGTCTCCAGGATGTAATCATACCTACTCCTGAAGCTGTGTATGGTGGTTTGCTTCATTTATTTTTTCTTTTGTGCATTTTCCATACGACCCTGATATAGAAAAATAAAAATGCTATCATCCTTACGGATCTGCGTTTTTAGCTGCTATTTCTTCTATGTCTTTAGAACTTTGCACCTGAAACCGTCTGTCACTGACAGAAAAATCTATCTAATCCTGTGACCTCTTTTATGTCATGATGATATTCCTCCAGTGACATTCTACTGTTGTGGGTTGTGGCGGAAGTCTCTCCTCATAGTCTCGTGGGTCTTCTAGGTATTCCCCAAGGAATACCTTAAAGAAGTTGCCTTTTTTTTTCGTTTTCCTCCTCCATCTTTTCTATTTTATTTCGTTCATAACTCGAGAATGTCTAATCTATCGTCTTCAAATTTTCATTACTTGTGTACGGCAACGAGGACCAAATTCTTGAAAAAAAAAAAAACTTGGCAATATTCAGGTGCCCTATGACCAACCATATTAACCAATTCCCATCTTCTTGGAATGGTTTGGTTAACTTACAAAATCCTCAGTCGCGTAGCTTCAAACATTCAAAGAAAGTGTCAACAAAATTGAAGCTTTCTGATTGGCTTCAAACTTTCACCATTGATGGGTGTTTAAAACTCAGCTTCTCACTCAATTTGAGAGGTGAAATTTAGTTTGCAAATTTTATTAAGCAAATTGTTTCCTAAGTGATTACTAGATCGCTCGGTTTCATACCCTATAATAGAGTAAATCTAAACTGGAAGTATTTTTTCATTAATTTTGGGTTGTGTGGGTGCCAGTTTATTAGTTTTTGCGAGTTTTATAAAACAGTCTTTTTAAAAATATCAAAATGAAATATTTTTATTGCAGGATTATAGTCAACTTTAAAAATGTAAATTAAAAAAATAAATTGGAAAAAATAAAATCCCCGGTTTTATGCGATTTTAGGAGTGGAGATTTTCCTAAGTTTGGGAAACATTCTCAGCAATATTCGTTTTCGTTTGCTTTCTCAAAACTTGTCGTTTATTTGAAAACGCCTTATCAGATAGGCTTCAAATTTTCATCGCTTGTGTAAGCATCTTGAGCAAGCTTTATAAGACTGTTCGGATGCGTGGGGCCCTGTGCGCAATGCTACATAAGCCATTCCTATAGTTTGTCTCCATGTGATTGGTAAAGAGAGTCTTTATTGATCAGCTGTAAAATCTCAACACTAGTGTATCCAACTTATGCATAAGCCAGTTTTATTAGTCAAACTGGTTTATGTGAAATAATTGGAGAGAATCTCTCTTTCGGTGTAAAATAAGTCACAGTGTTAGACTTTATTTGGTTATTCTAGGTTAAATCAGTTGTATATTATATAATGTATATAACATCTGTATGTTCTCAAATGTAACCATTTGAATGCTTGTGGTTGTAACTTTGAGGCTTGAACATGGAATAACTGTGAGTGGCTTAAAATGGCAATGTACACTTTGAGGCTTAACATGAGAAAGCACTGATTGAGTCTTAACAGCAGAACTTGTGAGTGGCTTAACATGGTAATGTAACTTGTAGTGGCTTAACATGGAATGAACTTGTGAGTGGCTTAACATGGTAATGCAACTTGTGAGTGGCTTAACATGGAATGAACTTGTGAGTGGCTTAACATGGAATGCAACTTGATGAGTGGCTTAACTGGAATGCAACTTGTGAGTGGCTTAACATGGTAATGCAACTTGTGAGTGGCTTAACATGGTAATGCAACTTGTGAGTGGCTTAACATGGTAATGTAACTTGTGAGTGGCTTAACATGGCAATGCAACTTGTGAGTGGCTTAACATGGTAAGTAACTTGTGAGTGGCTTAACATGGTAATGTAACTTGTGAGTGGCTTAACATGGTAATGCAACTTGTGAGCGGCTTAACGTGGTAATGTAACTTGTGAGTGGCTTAACATGGTAATGCAACTTGTGAGTGGCTTAACATGGTAATGTAACTTGTGAGTGGCTTAACATGGTAATGTAACTTGTGAGTGGCTTAACATGGTAATGTAACTTGTGAGTGGCTTAACATGGTAATGCAACTTGTGAGTGGCTTAACGTGGTAATGTAACTTGTGAGTGGCTTAACGTGGTAATGCAACTTGTGAGTGGCTTAATGTGGTAATGCAACTTGTGAGTGGCTTAATGTGGTAATGTAACTTGTGAGTGGCTTAACATGGTAATGCAACTTGTGAGGGCTTAACTGGTAATGTAACTTGTGAGGGCTTAATGGTAATGACTTGTGAGGGCTTAACTGGTAATGTAACTTGTGAGTGGCTTAACTGGTAATGCAACTTGTGAGGGCTTAAGTGGTAATGTAACTTGTGAGTGGCTTAACTGGTAATGCAACTTGTGAGGGCTTAACTGGTAATGAACTTGTGAGTGGCTAATGGTAATGCAACTTGTGAGGGCTTAACGTGGTAATGCAACTTGTGAGTGGCTTAACTGGTAATGCAACTTGTGAGGGCTTAACATGGTAATGCAACTTGTGAGGGTTTAAATATTAATGGGTTTGTGCATTTTAGGATATTTTTCTTTGAAAGGGTTCAGTTAGACGTCGACAATGTATGCCCTAATTTACAATTTAAAATTAGTTTCTATATGACATGAATGTCGCTTCTGATTCCCTCCAAATCTACAATACTAATATTTAAATGCAATAAAACTTATGCCACACACTGCACTGTTGCAGACGCGTGCAGTGTGGCACTGAGGACAGATACTATGGAAAACTGCAATACATTTATTGGATCGCGTAGCCACCAAAATTCATCTGGTTTTGTTGTTACTGATCAGATGAGGGTGTCACACTTGCGCTATATACTACTCAAAGATGGGCTATGGTAAGTTAATTTAGGTTAGGTGAGGTTTTGAAGTTAGTTTTCGTCCAAAAATATAAATCATTATAGCATTTTCACTGAAAAATCATAATCTATTATTCTGTAAAAGAACTTTTCGGAAAAGTTTAATTTTTAAGGTAGTTTGGATTATTTGGCAAGTTTAGATAATTAGGCACGACATTTTGTGTGTACTCACGTAGTTGTACTCACCTAGTTGTGGTTTCAGGGGTCGAGTCACAGCTACTGGCCCCGCCTCTTCATTGGTTGCTACTAGGTCACTCTTCCTGCTCCATGACGTTTATCATACCTCTCTTAAAGCTATGTATGGATCCTGCCTCTACTACATCACTTCCCAGACTATTTCACTTCCTGACAATTCTGTGACTGAAGAAATACTTCCTAACATTCCTGTGAGTCATCTGAGTCTTCAACTTCCAACTGTGACCCCTTCTTGATGTGTCATATCTCTGGAACATTCTCTCTCTGTCCACCTTGTCGATTCCTCTCAGTATTTTATATGTCGTTTTCATATCCCTCCTATCTCTCCTGTCCTCCAGTGTCGTCAGGTCGTAGGACATGCCCCTTAGCTCCGAGACTAGTCTTGTTCCAAACCTTAGCACTTTCTCTAGTTTCTTACGTGCTTGGCTAGGTGTGGTTCCAAACTGGTGCTGCATACTGCAATATAGGCCTAACGTATTCGGTGTACAGGGTCCTGAACGATTCCTTATTAAGATGTCGGAATGTTGTTCTTAGGTTTGCTAGGCGCCCGTATGCTGTAGCAGTTATTTGGTTGATGTGCGCCTCAGGAGATGTGCCCGGTGTTATACTCACCCCAAGATCTTTTTCCTTGAGTGAGGTTCGTAGTCTCTGGCCCACCTAGACTGTACTCCGTCTGCGGTCTTCTTTGACCTTTCCCAATCTTCATGACTTTGCACTTAGTAGGGTTGAAATCCAGGAGCCAGTTGCTGGACCAGGCCTGCAGCCTGTCCAGATCCCTTTGTAGTTCTGCCTCGTCCTCGTCCGATTGAATTCTTCTCAACTTCACATCATCTGCAAACAGGGACACTTCTCAGTCTATTCCTTCCGTCATGTTTTTCACAAATACCAAAAACAGCACTGGTTCTAGGAACGCCGCTCGTCCCAGGCGCCCACTCTGACACCTCGCCACGTACCATGACTCGCTGTTGTCTTCCTGACAGGCATTCCCTAATATATTGCAGTGCCTTCCCTGTTATCCCTGCCTGGTCCTCCAGCTTTTGCACTAACCTCTTGTATTGAACTGTGTCAAACGCCTTCTTACAGTCCAAGAAAAGCAATCTACCCACCCCTACCTCTGGTGTAGTCCCCCCTTTTATAGTTCGGCTTTTCCCATTTAACTCCTGTTACCCTCTCCATTTGTAACTCTACTATGTACTCAAAACTCAGAACCACGTGGTCACTGGCTCCCAGGGGCCTCTCATATGTGATGTCCTCAATATCTGAACTGTTCAGGGTGAACACGAGGTCCAGTCTCGCTGGTTCATCCTCCCCTCTCTCTCTGGTAGTGTCCCTGACATGTTGATGCATGAGGGTTTCCAGTACCACATCCATCATCTTATCTCTCCATGTTTCGGGAGCCCCATGTGGATCCAGGTTTTCCCAGTCGATCTCCCTGTGGTTGAAATCGCCCATAACCAGTAACTTTGCTCTTTTAGAGTGTGCTCTCCTTGCCACCTCAGTCAGTGTGTCCACCATTGCTCTGTTGCTCTCTTCATATTCCTCTCTTGGCCTCCTGCAGTTCTGTGGTGGGTTATACATCACTGCAATGACCACCTTATGTTCTCCAGACTGAATTGTACCTACTATGTAATCCATGCCTTCCATTTCCTCAAATCTTCATCGGTTTCTTACGAGCAGTGCAACCCCTCCTACCCCTCTGGTCCTATCTTTCCTTAGGATCTGATATCCCAGTGGGAAGATTGCGTCTCTTATTGTCTCAGTGAGTTTTGTTTCTGTGACTGCTATGATGTACGGGGACTTCTCATTGATTCTTTCATTCCATTCCTCATATTTATTCGTTATTCCATCCGCGTTCATGTACCAAACCTTCAACTTCTTTTCTAAAACTGTGGTCCTGGGAGAATATTGGGGTTGGGGGAACAGGAGCCTGACGGATGCCTATGGGGGTTGTGGTAATGGTGGGGTTTGTGATGGGGGATGGGGTAGAGTGCCCATAGGGGGTTGCTGTAGGGGTGGGGTTTGTAATGTGGGGGGTGGGGACAGGGAACAGTGTGGGCGTTGGTTTAGATTGTACAGTTGCCTTGGGGTTGTCGTGGTTGGAGTCCCTCTGTGGGTGATTCTGTAGGGTGTATTTGCCCTTCAACCTGGGTCTGGGTTCTTCTGCTCATCGTTTTCATTACCTCTCGTTCCTCATTTCTTCTTTGTACCCTCTCTTTCAGTATCGTCCTTTCCTCTTGTGTTCTGTTTCAATCGAGGTACATTCTCCGGGACTCCGGTTTGTCCCTCAGTCGTGCTTTCTCCTGCAGGATCCTGGTTCGAGCTGATTCTGCCTTGAAAATTACTTTGAGAGGCCGTTATCTTTCCCTTGCAAACCACCAAATTCTCCGAAAATTTGTCACCTGCAGTGCCTTCACCTAGCTTGACACTCAATCTTTATCCTCCTGTTTTCTTTTATCATAGGTTTTCCCTTCAATTTCCTGTATCCCATAGACAAAAACTTACCTCTCCCTTTCGTCCTCCCACTGTCTCTTCCTTTGCATCCTCTGAGATGTTTTAGTTCCTTCCAGTGAAGCGTTTCTTCCTTCAATCCCTTCCCTGGCTGAAGCCCCTATGCTCTGTGGTCTGACTTTCCTGCTCATGTGTTCATAGTCACTGCAGTTGTATTGATTGTGTGACTCACCTATTGTGGTTGCAGGGTCGAGACTCAGCTCCTGGCCCCGCCTCTTCACTGCCTGCTACTGGGTCTCTGCCTCCCTGCTCCATGAGCTTTATCATACCTTGTCTTAAAACTATGTATGGTTCCTGCCTCCACTATATCCTTTTTCTAGTCCATTCCACTTCCTGACTACTCTGTGCTGAAGAAATGTTCCTGACATCCCCTTGACTCATCTGAGTCTTCAGCTTCCAGTTGTGTCCCCTTGTTTCTGTGTTCCTCTCTGAAACAACCTGTCACTATCTACCTTGTCAATTCCCTGCAGTATTTTGTATGTCGTTATCATGTCTCCTCTGACCCTTCTTTCCTCCAGTGTTGTTAGTCCTATTTCCAACCTTTCTTCATAAGACAGACCCTGAGTTGTGAACTAACCTTGTCGCAAACCTTTGCACTTTCTCACTAGTTGTGGTTGCAGGGGCGAGTCATGCTCCTGCCCCGCCTCTTCACTGGCCTCTACTGATCACTTCCTGCGTTATGAGCTTTATCATACCTCTTCTTAAAGCTATGAATGGATCCTGCCTCCACTACATCGCTTCCCAAACTATTTCACTTCCTGACCACTCTGTGACTGAAGAAATACTTCCTAACATTCAACTGTGTCCCCTTGTTGCTGTGTCCCATCTCTGGAACATTCTGTCTCTGTGCACCTCGTCAATTCCTCTCATTATTTTATATGTCGTTATCATATCCCACCTATCTCTCCTGTCCTCCAGTGTCGTCAGGTCGATTTCCCTTAACCTCTCCTCGTAGGACATACCCCTTAGCTCCGGGACTAGTCTTGTTGCAAACCTTTACACTTTCTCTAGTTTCTTTATGTGCTTGGCTAGGTGTGGGTTCCAAACTGGTGCTGCATACTTCAATCTTCATGACTTTGCACTTGGTGGGGTTGAATTCCAAGAACCAATTGCTGGACCAGGCTTGCAGCCTGTCCAGATCCCTTTGTAGTTCTGCCTGGTCCTCGTCCGATTGAATTCATCTCATCAACTTCACATCATATGCAAACAGGGACACTTCGGAGTCTATTCCTTCCGTCATGTCGTTCACAAATACCAGAAACAGCACTGGTCCTAGGACTGACCCCTGTGGAACCCCACTCGTCGCCGGCGCCCACTCTGACACCTCGCCACTTAACATGAGTCCCTGCTGTCTTCCTGACAGGTATTCCCTGATCCATTGGAGTGCCTTCTCTGTTATCCCTGCCTGGTCCTACAGCTTTTTGCACTAATCTCTTGTATGGAACTATGTCAAACGCTTTCTTACAGTATAAGAAAATGCAATCTACCCACCCCTCTCTCTCTTGTCTTACTGCTGTCACCCTGTCATAGAACTCCAGTAGGTTTGTGACACAGGATTTCCCGTCCCAGAAACCGTGTTGGCCGTCGTTGATAAGCTCATTCCTTTCTAGGTGTTCCACCACTCTTCTCCTGATAATCTTCTCCATGACTTTGCATACTATACATGTCAGTGACACTGGTCTGTAGTTTAGTGCTTCATGTCTGTGTTGAATATTGTTGTTAGGGGTACACATAACACCTCTGCTCCCTCTCTCAGGACCTATGGAGAGATGTTGTTCGGCCCCATCGCCTTTGAGGTATCTAGCTCACTCAGCAGCCTCTTCACTTCTTCCTCGGTTGCATGTATTGTGTCCAGCACTTGGTGGTGTATCCCACCTCTTCGTCTTTCTGTGGCCTCTTCTGTCTCCTTTGTGAACACTTCTTTGAATCTCATGTAGAGTTCCTCACATACGTCACGGTCGTTTCTTGTGATCTCTCCTCTTTCCTTCCTTAGCCTAATCACCTGGTCCTTGAGTGTTGTTTTCCTCCTGATGTGGCTGTACAACAGCTTTGGGTCCGATTTGGCTTTCGCTGCTGTGTAATTTTCATATTGTCGTTGGGCCTCCCTTCTTACTTGTGCATATTCATTTCTGGCTCTACGACTGCTCTCCTTATTCTCCTGGGTTCTTTGCCTTCTATACTTCTTCCATTCCCTAGCACACTTAGTTTTGGCCTCCCTGCACCTTTGGGTGAACCACGGGCTCATCCTGGCTTTTTCATTATTCCTGTTACCCTTGGGTACAAACCTCTCATTAGCTTCCTTGCATATTGTTGTCACACATTCCATCATTTCGTTTACTGACTTCCCTGCGAGTTCTCTGTCCCACTGAACCCCGTTCAGGAAGTTCATGCCCACGTAGTCCCCTTTCTTGTAGTTTGGCTTCATTCGTCCAGCCCTTCCTGCTGCCCCCTCCACTTGTAACTCTACTGTGTATTCGAAGCTTAAAACCACATGATCACTGGCCCCAAGGGGTCTTTCATATGTGATGTCCTCAATATCTGCACTACTGAAGGTGAATATGAGGTCCAGTCTCGCTGGTTCATCCTCTCCTCTCTCTCTCGTGGATAGGATGTACCAACCCTTATGTGTTGATACATGAAGTTCTCCAGTACCAACTCCATCCTCTTAGACCTCCACGTTTCTTGGCCCACATGTGGCTCCAAGTTCTCCCAATCGATTTCCTTGTGGTTGAAGTCACCCATGATCAGTAGCTTCGCCCTTATCGCATGAGCCCTTCTGGCCACTTCAGCCTGTGTGTCAACCATCGCTCCATTACTCTCATCATACTCTTCCCTTCTCCTCCTGCTGTTCTGAGGTGGGTTATACATCACTGCAATTAACACCTTGGGACCTCCAGACTGAAGCGTTCCTACTATGTAATCTCTTGATTCTCCTCTGTCTCCTCTCTCCTGCTCATCAAAATCCCATCGGTTTTTGATCAGCAGTGCCACTCCTCCACCCCCTCTGTTCCCTCTGTCTTTCCTCAGGATCTGATATCCCGTTGGAAAGATGGCATCTGTTATCATACCTGTGAGCTTGGTTTCTGTGAGCTGTGATGTCCGGTGATGCCTCTTTGACTCTTTCGTGCCACTCCTCCCACTTATTTGTTATTCCGTCAGCGTTGGTGTACCATACCTTCAGTTTCCTCTCCGACACTGTTTTGGGGGGTCTGTGGGGGTGGGTGACCTGGCAGTGTACTGCAGGATTCTATAGCGGAGTGTTGGGTGGGGGATTGTGGTTTGTGTTGGGATAGCGTGATTGGTAGTGGGGTTATGGGGATGGTTCTGTGTGTGCTTGCTCTTGTTGCTCTGCCCTGATCTGGTTGTCCTCTGCTGATTCTGTCCTTGTCTCTCCTCCTAGCTCCTTTCGCTTTTGTGTCCTCTCCCTCAGCTGCTGTCGTTCTATTTTTGTTTTGTCTCGGTTTAGGAATACCCTTGTGTGTTCTGCCGATTCCTTCAACCGTGGTTTCTCTTGGAGGATCGTGTTTCGCACTGTTTCTGTCCTGAAAATCAGCTTGATTGGTCGTTTTCTCCCCTTCACGTACCCCCCTATTTTCTGAAAATTTGCAATCTCGGACATGTCCTCTTCACCTATTTCTGTGATGATATTCTCACTCTCCTTTCTTTCTGTGTGTGTGTGTGTGTGTGTGTGTGTGTGTGTGCGTGTGCGTGTTCACAAGCTGTAAAAGTTATGTAAGAAAGAGCAATCTTATTGAGATAATATGATTTTATGTAATTACTTAGGTGTGTGAGGCTGGTGATAGACTCGACCAGTTGGAGATAGACATCATCTAGTATGCTAGTATCCTGCTTTCTCACATTATGCAGTTCTGTAATTTTCTGAAACAAAATTCGAGGATGATCACATGAAAAAAAAAACAAGTAATATTTATTAATTTATTGTGTGCTATGGCCAAAAAAAAAAAGATTGACTAAAAATAAACAAAAATTCACATCCTGTGCAATCCCGCCTCTTTATACAGACACCTTTCGTTTTATGTTGTTTAGCAATGTGATATTTTTTTCATTATTGCTTGCATTAAGGAAGAAAGTTCACGAACTATACAAGTGCCGGTGAACTATCTTCAGATCATTTTACTTGAAATTATGAAGAGAGAGAGACAAGAGTGGAGGACTTGTGAGTCTGCTTCAGACGCGATGTGAACACTGATGTGAACACTTCGAGTCCCAGGACCATGAGACCAAGTACCAGGCCGCCAGCCAGCAAGGTAAACATACCCTGAAACGCACAACGTAAGATATCATACATATTAATTACTATTTATTTTAACACATTGGCCGTTTCCCACCGAGGTAGGGTGACCCGAAAAAGAAGAAACACTTTCATTATTATTCAGTCCATCACTGTCTTTCCAGAGGCGTAACTACACTACAGTTAAAAACTGCAACATATCCCCTCGCCTTTTTCAGAAAGTAGAGACTGTACTACCCACCTCCAGGAATCAAGTCCGGTTACCCGGTTTTCCTGAATCCCTTCATAAATTGTTCACACTCCATAAGCACGTCAAGTCATAGTCCAGTCACTACCAACTAATCCAATACCATATGATATCATGTTGTGACCTAAGGTTTTAAGTAACTTCATATAAATATGTGAATCAGATGTGCATGAAAATGTTACAGAAAGTATCAGAAAATTCTCTACAAACATCCCTACATGTGTACCTATTTCTATCATCTTTGCCTACCCTGCTCCATACAGAGGCTATTTAACACCTAAGTATTGTAATAATAACTGTATTCCTAGATATGCTAAGAAACCCGAAGGTCTTCTGACAGTAGGAATGACTTGGGTTATCCTGGGTAACTCACAATTGCTGTTATGTATAAGTCACTATCACCTATTTGTTGCTATGTCTGTGATAATTGCAGTTATTTTAACCAGTGTATTTTGGGAGATTCTTTAAAGCCTGAATGTCTCTTTATCACTCAGGACCCAATTATGATAAACTGTTACGTCTAACTTGGGTTATTTTAGCAAACTCACACAAATGTTGCTATGAATAACAAGTTGCAAAGTTTCTTATCACTAGAAACCCAGAAGCGATAAATCAATGATAGATTTTTTCAGGTTATCCTAGGAAACTGACATATATATTACAGTCATGTAAATGTTAAATGTTTCTAATGTTAAAAACACCTAAATTTCCGTAACTGCACTGAATTTCTACTACTGAACGGACTTACGACTACTAGCTACCTCAAAAGCGATACCAGAAAAAAATGAGAAGCGACTGGGAAATATTCTAACTACCAACCCAAGTGTGGGTGAAGGTACATGGTGAAGGAGGGTGAAGGTACATGGTGAAGGAGGGTGAAGGTACATGGTGAAGGAGGGTGAAGGTACATGGTGAAGGAGGGTGAAGGTACATGGTGAAGGAGGGTGAAGGTACATGGTGAAGGAGGGTGAAGATACATGGTGAAGGAGGGTGAAGGTACATGGTGAAGGAGGGTGAAGGTACATGGTGAAGGAGGGTGAAGGTACATGGTGAAGGAGGGTGAAGGTACATGGTGAAGGAGGGTGAAGGTACATGGTGAAGGAGGGGAAGGTACATGGTGAAGGAGGGTGAAGGTACATGGTGAAGGTACATGGTGAAGGAGGGTGAAGGTACATGGTGAAGGAGGGTGAAGGTACATGGTGAAGGAGGGTGAAGTTACATGGTGAAGGAGGGTGAAGGTACATGGTGAAGGAGGGTGAAGGTACATGGTGAAGGAGGGTGAAGGTACATGGTGAAGGAGGGTGAAGGTACATGGTGAAGGAGGGTGAAGGTACATGGTGAAGGAGGGTGAAGGTACATGGTGAAGGAGGGTGAAGGTACATGGTGAAGGAGGGTGAAGGTACATGGTGAAGGAGGGTTAAGGTACATGGTGAAGGAGGGTGAAGATACATGGTGAAGGAGGGTGAAGGTACATGGTGAAGGAGGGTGAAGGTACATGGTGAAGGAGGGTGAAGGTACATGGTGAAGGTACATGGTGAAGGAGGGTGAAGGTACATGGTGAAGGAGGGTGAAGGTACATGGTGAAGGAGGGTGAAGGTACATGGTGAAGGAGGGTGAAGGTACATGGTGAAGGAGGGTGAAGGTACATGGTGAAGGAGGGTGAAGGTACATGGTGAAGGAGGGTGAAGGTACATGGTGAAGGAGGGTGAAGGTACATGGTGAAGGAGGGTGAAGGTACATGGTGAAGGAGGGTGAAGGTACATGGCGAGGGAAGAAAAAGAGCGAAGCGGGGAAGAGCGTGGTAGCAGATGTTTTGGTTGGCGGCCTCCCGGGATGTTATGGAGGTAGGGAGGGAGACTGGAAGATGAGTGATACTTTGCGCACAAGCCTAGCCATGTCTGTGTTGCCTTCTCTCCACATAACTCACAGGACACTACAGCGCAAGCCTAGCCATGTCTGTGTTGCCTTCTCTCCACATAACTCACAGGACACTACAGCACAAGCCTAGCCATGTCTGTGTTGCCTTCTCTCCACATAACTCACAGGACACTACAGCACAAGCCTAGCCATGTCTGTGTTGCCTTCTCTCCACATAACTCACAGGACACTACAGCACAAGCCTAGCCATGTCTGTGTTGCCTTCTCTACACCTAACTCACAGGACACTACAGCACAAGCCTAGCCATGTCTGTGTTGCCTTCTCTCCACATAACTCACAGGACACTACAGCGCAAGCCTAGCCATGTCTGTGTTGCCTTCTCTCCACATAACTCACAGGACACTACAGCACAAGCCTAGCCATGTCTGTGTTGCCTTCTCTCCACATAACTCACAGGACACTACAGCACAAGCCTAGCCATGTCTGTGTTGCCTTCTCTCCACATAACTCACAGGACACTACAGCACAAGCCTAGCCATGTCTGTGTTGCCTTCTCTCCACATAACTCACACGACACTACAGCACACGACACTACAGCACACGACACTACAGCACACGACACTACACAATAAGAATCATTGTACTACCTCATCATGGTTGCACGACATATGGAGGCCATGGTCATATGCCTCATACACCTCTCTGCACTCCAACAACTAACTGAGGAATATTTTTTTTTTATGATATTTTAAAAAGTTACAACTGCTGTACTGACTGTAATAACGCCAGACCATATTACGGTTAGCTCTGGATCATTACAATGTCAATACATGTACTTCATAATTGTGCAGAACGGACCAATAGGTTATCCAAGTTTTCATTAAAAATTTGTTAGTTTGTCATGAATTAACAGACTGTTTTAGCTATTCATAACAAAATTATTTTATGTTATTTATGTTTGTCCTTACCCAGAGGTTAGCGAGGGAGAGAGTTGTCTTGACAGTGATCCTGGTGGGAGGTCGTTCACATCTGGTGGAGTTGATACTGAGTTGCTTCATCCAGTACTCATATAGACCAGCTTCTGTCACCAACTTGATTCTGTGTGTTGTAAAACCCAAAAATTGGCACGTAAATAATAGAATATAACTTAAGCATTAAGATTTAACAACGTGACTACCCAGAGAAGGACAACGTATTCGTCCTCCCTCGTCTCACAGCTGCCATTACTCAGCTCTCATTTCAGTAGAGCATGAATTTCACATTAACCATACATTTACCCTCTTCACCCATGCTGCAATTCCTTGGATCAAGATCTACATCCCAGCCCCAATTCCTTGGTTAAAGATCACTCCTTTCCCCACCTACAACTTTCACCACCCACTCCCATCTCCTCTCCCCCACCCACACTAACCACAAAACCTCTCCCACTAACCCATCAACCAGCTAACTGCTCCGACACGTTGGAACAAGATCCTACACACCCACCACTACCTTTACCATCTATTCAATCTCCCTTATCCACGCCCCACACCAACCATATACCCTCTCCTTCACATCCCCAATTCCTTGGAACAAGATGCCATACCCCACCAACTGAGACCAAAAATTCCACCGTCGGATTCGTTTGTAAATACGTTGATGCGGCAGAAACAGGAACCCTTAACACCCACTCGAACAACGATACCAGCAGAGAAATCGTATGATTAAATATACTAATTGATAGACTTACATTTAAGAATGAATTAGGTAGACTTAAATTGTTAGTAAATAATATTAGGATTAATATTATGTAATATTAGGTTGTATTAAGTAATGAGATTAGGTAAATTGTGGTAGCATCTCGCACAAGCAACTGGCAAAGTCCTTTAATGATCATTGCTTTTTTAGAATAATGATCATCCTGGTAGAACAAAGGTTTCCACGACTAGGAGGTAAGTACAAAATCACGGCCTATGATTACAACTGAATTGATCAAAGTATAAATTGTAGGCTATTGAAGAAAGCCAAGCATATAGATTACATTCAGTGTGTAAATTTGCATGATAAACCGTTTTAGTTAGGTTTGAAGGCTGACGGTGTACATTTTGATGCAGAGTCGAGTCAGTATTTGATTAAGAAAATCGTTACACTCATTGAAGAGCGTCGAGACCATCTATTCATACCTAACTTCGTATCGTGCTGTGGGGTGGGCTAATTAAAGTACGAATTAGTGTCGCACTCTTAAACACGACCATGGGAGAAAATCAAGTACGACCATGGACGAAAATCAAGTACCAACCGCTTCACCTCTAATGAAACTAAAGTGGTCTATGGCAGTGCATAAGGGACGCTCAATAAAAGCACGCGATGAGTGCCAAGAGATTAGTCATAACGTGAATGTGGATTGTGAAGATCTACAAAGCTACCTGAAGCTTTTAGATGAAATAATGAAGGCTTATGAGGCAGCGTATCTCACTTATGAATCACAAGCCTATGAAGTAAACGAGTCTGAGGATATTGTTGGCAGCTTGTGATGAATAAGAAGGTGCAATGGCTGAGTGTAAAGCAGAGATGAGACATTGCAAGCAGCAAATGAGAATGTTAAAGGCTGCTATAACTGGTAAAGTCACCAATATGACTGGAGGTACAGGCAGTCAGACTCCAGTCAGTATGTTACTAGGTTGCCACAATTCAATTTACCAACGTTTGATGGTACTGGTACATCTCATTTTCGGATCAATTTAATACCCAGATAGACGGCAGGAATGATTTGTCGGACGCGGTCAAACTATAGTATTTACGATCCCAGCTTAAGGGCAAAGCCCTAGAATTAATCAGGCACTACCCAACCACCAGTCCCAATTACAAGCATGCCAAGAACTAATTAAAAGACATGTTTAGGAGTGCAGAGGAAATAAAGATAGCCATATGGTATCGGTTGATGGACGTAGAGATTTGTCGTCACGACCGTCGGAACTTAGAGAAGTTCCGTATTGAGGTTATGAGTTTGACAACCAGTCTTAGCGATTTGTATGATTTGGGTTATTCAGAATGGTTTGTTAGCCAGACAATTCAAAGGAAACTAGCTAGCACTACAACACATGAGTTACATCTGAAATACCAGACGAACCGGTTTACGATACAACTAATCACTGATGGGTTTGGAGCTCTCGTTTCTCATCTGAGTATAGGTGAGAGAGAAGAGTCACCACCCTATAATAAAACAGATAATTACTCTAAAAACTCGGGAGATAAATCTCAAGCCCATAAGAGAAATATTGAAGTGTACCATGACCAAGAAATTGCTAGTGCAAAGGCCTCTAAACAGAACCTCAGAGGTACTCGAACTATAACATGCGTGTTCTGTGAAGGTGAACACACTTGTACGAGTTGCTCTAATTATACAACACCGAACAGTAGGCAACAGACTAAGAGAGTTACAGTTATGCTTGAGGCAGAAGATTGCCGGACACATCAGTGGGAGTGCTATAAATGCAGGAGAGGCAAGCATCATACTGTACAACTTTTGCATGGTAATGCAACTTGTGAGGGGCTTAACATGGTAATGCAACTTGTGAGTGGCTTAACGTAGTAATGCAACTTGTGAGTGGCTTAACATGGTAATGCAACTTGTGAGTGGCTTAACATGGTAATGCAACTTGTGAGCGGCTTAACATGGTAATGCAACTTGTGAGTGGCTTAACATGGTAATGCAACTTGTGAGCGGCTTAACGTGGTAATGCAACTTGAGAGCGGCTTAACATGGTAATGCAACTTGTGAGTGGCTTAACGTGGTAATGCAACTTGTGAGTGGCTTGACATGGTAATGCAACTTGTGAGTGGTTTAACGTGGTAATGCAAATTGTGAGTGGCTTAACATGGTAATGCAACTTGTGAGTGGCTTAACATGGAAATGCAACTTGTGAGTGGCTTAACGTGGTAATGCAACTTGTGAGTGGCTTAACGTGGTAATGCAACTTGTGAGTGGCTTAACGTGGTAATGCAACTTGTGAGTGGCTTAACATGGTAATGCAACTTGTGAGCGGCTTAACATGGTAATGCAACTTGTGAGCGGCTTAACATGGTAATGCAACTTGTGAGTGGCTTAACATGGTAATGCAACTTGTGAGTGGCTTAACGTGGTAATGCAACTTGTGAGTGGCTTAACATGGTAATGCAACGTGTGAGTGGCTTAACGTGGTAATGCAACTTGTGAGTGGCTTAACATGGTAATGCAACTTGTGAGTGGCTTAACATGGTAATGTAACTTGTGAGTGGCTTAACATGGTAATGTAACTTGTGAGTGGCTTAACGTGGTAATGTAACTTGTGAGTGGCTTAACATGGTAATGCAACTTGTGAGCGGCTTAACGTGGTAATGTAACTTGTGAGTGGCTTAACATGGTAATGCAACTTGTGAGCGGCTTAACGTGGTAATGTAACTTGTGAGCGGCTTAACGTGGTAATGTAACTTGTGAGTGGCTTAACATGGTAATGCAACTTGTGAGAGGCTTAACGTGGTAATGTAACTTGTGAGTGGCTTAACATGGTAATGCAACTTGTGAGAGGCTTAACGTGGTAATGTAACTTGTGAGTGGCTTAACATGGTAATGCAACTTGTGAGCGGCTTAACGTGGTAATGTAACTTGTGAGTGGCTTAACATGGTAATGCAACTTGTGAGAGGCTTAACATGGTAATGCAACTTGTGAGCGGCTTAAATATTAATGGGTTTGTACATTTTAGGATATTTTTCTTTGAAAGGGTTCAGATAGACGTCGACAGTGTATGTCCTAATTTACAATTTAAAATTAGTTTCTATATGACATGAATGTCGCTTCTGATTCCCTCCAAATCTACAGTACTAATATTTAAATGCATTTAAACTTATGCCACACATTGCACTGTTGCAGACGCGTGCAGTGTGGCACTGAGGACAGAGACTATGGAAAACTGCAATACCATTTATTGGATCGCGTAGCCAGATGAGGGTGTCACACTTGCGCTATATACTACCCAAAGATGGGCTATGGTAAGTTAATTTAGGTTAGGTGAGGTTTTGAAGTTAGTTTTGGTCCAAAAATATAAATCATTATAGCATTTTCAATGAAAAATCATAATATATTATTCTGTAAAAGAACTTTTCGGAAAAGTTTAATTTTTAAGGTAGTTTGGATTATTTGGCAAATTTAGATAATTAGGCACGACATTTTATGTGTACTCACGTAATTGTACTCACCTAGTTGTGGTTGCAGGAGTCGAATCACAGCTACTGGCCCCGCCTCTTCATTGGTCGCTACTAGGTCACTCTTCCTGCTCCATGACGTTTATCATACCTCTTCTTAAAGCTATATATGGATCCTGCCTCCACTACATCACTTCTCAGACTATTTCACTTCCTGACAACTCTGTTACTGAAGAAATACTTCCTAATATTCCTGTGAGTCATATGAGTCTTCAACTTCCAACTGTGACCCCTTGTTGCTGTGTCCCATCTCTGGAGCATTCTGTCTCTGTCCACAAGGGGTCTTTCATATGTGATGTCCTCAATATCTGCACTACTCAATGTGAATATGAGGTCCAGTCTCGCTGGTTTATCCTCTCCTCTCTCTCTGGAGGAGAGGATGTACCAACCCTTACGTGTTGGTACATGCAGTTTTCCAGTACCACCTCCATCATCTTAGCCCTCCACGTTTCTTGGGGTCCCATGTGGCTCCAAGTTCTCCCAATCGATTTCCTTGTGGTTGAAGTCACCCATGATCAATAGCTTCGCCCTTCTCGCATGAGCCCTTCTGGCCACATCAGCCAGTGTGTCAACCATCGCTCCTGCTGCTCTGAGGTGGGTTATACATCACTGCAATTACCACCTTGGGACCTTAAGACTGCAGCGTTCCTACTATGTAATCTCTTGCTTCTCCTCTGTCTCCTCTCTCCAGCTCATCAAAATCTCACCGGTTTTTGATCAGCAGTGCCACTCCTCCACCCCCTCTGTTCCCTCTGTCTTTCCTCAGGATCTGATATCCCGTTGGAAAGATGGCATCTGTTATCATACCTGTGAGCATGGTTTCTGTGAGAGCTATGATGTCCGGTGATGCCTTTTGACTCTTTCGTGCTACTCTTCCCACTTATTTGTTATTCCGTCATCGTTGGTGTACCATACCTTCAGTTTCCTTTCCAACACTGCGTTTTGGGGGGTCTGTGGGGGTGGGTGACCTGGCAGAATACTGCGGGATTATATAGCGGAGTGTTGGGTGGGGGATTGTGGTTTGTGTTGGAATTGCATGATTGGTTGTGGGTTTCTGGGGATGGTTCTGTGTGCTTGCTCTTGTTGCTCTGCCCTGATCTGGTTGTCCTCTGCTGATTGTCGTTGTCTCTCCTCCTAGCTCCTTTCGCTTTTGTGTCCTCTCCCTCAGCTGCTGTCGTTCTGTTTTTATTCTGTCTCGGTCTAGGAACACCCTCTTGTATTCTGCCGATTCCTTTAACCGTGGTTTCTCTTGGAGGATCCTGTTTCGCACTGATTCTGTCCTGAAAATCAGCTTGATTGGTCGTTTTCTACCCTTCACGTACCCCCCTATTCTCTAAAAATTTGCAATCTTGGACATGTCCTCTTCACCTATTTCTGTGATGATGTTCTCAATCTCCTTTCTTTCTGTGTGTGTGTGTGTGTGCGTGTGCGTGCGTGTGTGTGTTCACAAACTGTAAAAGTTATGTAAGACAGAGCAATCTTATTGAGATAATATGATTTTATGTAATTACTTAGGTGTGTGATGCTGGTGATAGACTCGACCAGTTGGAGATAGACATCATCTAGTATGCTACAGTCTACCTTCCTGCTTTCTCACATTATGGAGTTCTGTAATTTTCTGAAACAAAATTCGAGGATGATCACATGAAAAAAAAAAACAAGTAATATTTATTAATTTATTGTGTGCTATGGCCAAAAAAAAAAAAGATTGACTAAAAATAAACAAAAATTCACATCCTGTGCAATCCCGCCTCTTTATACAGACACCTTTCGTTTTATGTTGTTTAGCAATGTGATATTTTTTTCATTATTGCTTGCATTAAGGAAGAAAGTTCACGAACTATACAAGTGCCGGTGAACTATCTTCAGAACATTTTACTTGAAATTATGAAGAGAGAGAGACAAGAGTGGAGGACTTGTGAGTCTGCTTCAGACGCGATGTGAACACTGATGTGAACACTTCGAGTCCCAGGACCATGAGACCAAGTACCAGGCCGCCAGCCAGCAAGGTAAACATACCCTGAAACGCACAACGTAAGAATTCATACATATGTATTACTATTTTTTTTAACACATTGGCCGTTTCCCACCGAGGTAGGGTGACCCGAAAAAGAAGAAACACTTTCATTATCATTCAGTCCATCACTGTCTTGCCAGAGGCGTACCTACACTACAGTTAAAAACTGCAACATATCCCCTCCCCTTCTTCCGAAAGTAGTCACCTCCAGGAATCAAGTCCGGTTAACCGGTTTTCCTGAATCCCTTCATAAATTGTTCACACTCCATTAGCACGTCAAGTTATAATCCAGTCACTACCAACTAATCCAATACCATATGATATCAGATGTGATATCATATGGTATATGAATCAGATGTGCATGTTGTCACCCTATACAGCCATACGTCAGAAAATGTTACAGAACGTATCAGAAAATTCTCTACAAACATCCCTACATGTGTACCTATTTCTATCATCTTTGCCTACACTGCTCCACAGAGAGGCTATTTAACACCTAAGTATTGTAATAATAACTGTATTCCTAGATATGCTAAGAAACCCGAAGGTCTTCTGACAGTAGGAATGACTTGGGTTATCCTGGGTAACTCACAATTGCTGTTATGTATAAGTCACTATCACCTATTTGTTGCTATGTGTGTGGTAATTGCAGTTACTTTAACCAGTGTATTTTGGGAGATTCTTTAAAGCCTGAATGTCTCTTTATCACTCAGGACCCAATTATGATAAACTGTTACGTCTAACTTGAATTATTTATGGAAACTCACACAAATGTTGCTATGAATAACAAGTTGCAAAGTTTCTTATCACTAGAAACCCAGAAGCGATAAATCAATGATAGATTTTTCAGGTTATCTAGGAAACTGACATATATATTACAGTCATGTAAATGTTAAATGTTGCTAATGTTAAAAACACCTAAATTTCCGTAACTGCACGGAATTACTACTACTGAACGGACTTACGACTACTAGCTACCTCAAAAGCGATACCAGAAAAAATGAGAAGCGACTGGGAAATATTCTCACTACCAACCCAAGTGTGGGTGAAGGTACATGGTGAAGGAGGGTGAAGGTACATGGTGAGGAGGGTGAAGGTACATGGTGAGGGGGTGAAGGTACATGGTGAAGGAGGGTGAAGGTACATGGTGAAGGAGGGTGAAGGTACATGGTGAAGGAGGGTGAAGGTACATGGTGAAGGAGGGTGAAGGTACATGGATGAAGGAGGTGAAGGTGAGCATTGTGAAGGAGGGTGAAGGTACATGGTGAAGGAGGGTGAAGGTACATGGTGAAGGAGGGTGAAGGTACATGGTGAAGGAGGGTGAAGGTACATGGTGAAGGAGGGTGAAGGTACATTGTGAAGGAGGGTGAAGGTACATGGTGAAGGAGGGTGAAGGTACATGGTGAAGGAGGGTGAAGGTACATTGTGAAGGAGGGTGAAGGTACATTGTGAAGGAGGGTGAAGGTACATGGTGAAGGAGGGTGAAGGTACATGGTGAAGGAGGGTGAAGGTACATGGTGAAGGAGGGTGAAGGTACATGGTGAAGGTACATGGTGAAGGAGGGTGAAGGTACATGGTTAGGAAGGGTGAAGGTACATGGTGAAGGAGGGTGAAGGTACATGGTTAGGAAGGGTGACGGTACATGGTGAAGGAGGGTGAAGGAGGGTGAAGGTACAGGGTGAAGGTACATGGTGAAGGTACATGGTGAAGGAGGGTGAAGGTACATGGTGAGGGAGGGTGAAGGTACATTGTGAAGGAGGGTGAAGGTACATGGTGAAGGAGGGTGAAGGTACATGGTGAAGGAGGGTGAAGGTACATGGTGAAGGAGGGTGAAGGTACATGGTGAAGGAGGGTGAAGGTACATGGTGAAGGAGGGTGAAGGTACATGGTGAAGGAGGGTGAAGGTACATGGTGAGGGAAGAAGAGCGAAGCGGGGAAGAGCGTGGTAGCAGATGTTTTGGTTGGCGGCTTCCCGGGATGTTATGGAGGTAGGGAGGGAGGCTGGAAGAAGAGTGATACTTTGCGCACAAGCCTAGCCATGTCTGTGTTGCCTTCTCTCCACATAACTCACACGACACTACAACACACGACACTACAGCACACACTACACAATAAGAATCATTGTGCAACCTCATCATGTTTGCAAGATATATGGAGGTCATGGTCATATGCCTCATACACCTCTCTGCACTCCAACAACTAACTGAAGAATAATTTTTTTATCATATTTTAAAGTTACAACTGCTGTACTGACTGTAATAACGCCAGACCATATTACGGTTAGCTCTGGATCATTACAATGTCAATCCATGTACTTCATAATTGTGCAGGACGGACCAATAGGTTATCCAATTTTTCATTAAATTTTTTTTAGTTTGTCATGAATTAACAGACTGTTTTAGCTATTCATAACAAAATTATTTTATGTTATTTATGTTTGTCTTTACCCAGAGGTTAGCGAGGGAGAGAGTTGTCTTGACAGTGATCCTGGTGGGAGGTCGTTCACATCTGGTGGAGTTGATACTGAGTTGCTTCATCCAGTACTCATATAGACCAGCTTCTGTCACCAACTTGATTCTGTGTGTTGTAAAACCCAAAGATTGGCATTAAGATTTAACAACGTGACTACCCAGAGAAGGACAACGTATTCGTCCTCACTCGTCTCACAGCTGCCATTTCTCAGCTCTCATTTCAGTAGAGCATGAATTTCACACTAACCATACATGTACCCTCTTCACCCATGCTGCAATTCCTTGGATCAAGATCTACATCCAAGCCATAATTCCTTAGTTAAAGATCACTTCTTTCCCCACCTACAACTTTTACCACCCACTCCCATCTCCCCTCCCCCACCCACACTAACCACATAACCTCTCCCACTAACCCATCCACCAGCCAACTGCTCCGACACGTTGGAACAAGATCCCACACACCCACCACTACCTTTACCATCTATTCAATCTCTCTTATCCACGCCCCACACCAACCATATACCCTCTCCTTCACATCCCCAATTCCTTGGAACAAGATGCCATACCCCACCAACTGAGACCAAAAATTCCACCGTCGGATTCGTTTGTAAATACGTTGATGCGGCAGAAACAGGAACCCTTAACACCCACTCGAACAACGATACCAGCAGAGAAATCGTATGATTAAATATACTAATTGATAGACTTACATTTAAGAATGAATTAAGTAGACTTAAATTGTTAGTAAATAATATTAGGATTATTATGTAATATTAGGTTGTATTAAGTAATGAGATTAGGTAAATTGTGGTAGCTAGCATCTCGCACAAGCAACTGGCAAAGTCCTTTAATGATCATTGCTTTTTTAGAATAATGATCATCCTGGTAGAACAAAGGTTTCCACGACCAGGAGGTAAGTACAAAATCACGGCCTATGATTACAACTGAATTGATCAAAGTATAAATTGTAGGCTATTGAAGAAAGCCAAGCATATAGATTACATTCAGTGTGTAAATTTGCGTGCTAAACCGTTTTAGTTAGGTTTGAAGGCTGACGGTGTACATTTTGATGCAGAGTCGAGTCAGTATTTGATTAAGAAAATCGTTACACTCATTGAAGAGCGTCGAGACGCATCTATTCATACCTAACTTCGTATCGTGCTGTGGGGTGGGCTAATTAAAGTACGACTTAGTGTCGCACTCTTAAACACGACCATGGGAGAAAATCAAGTACGACCATGGACGAAAATCAAGTACCAACCGCTTCACCTCTAATGAAACTAAAGTGGTCTATGGCAGTGCATAAGGGACGCTCAATCAAAGCACGCGATGAGTGCCAAGAGATTAGTCATAACGTGAATGTGGATTGTGAAGATCTACAAAGCTACCTGAAGCTTTTAGATGAAAGAATGAAGGCTTATGAGGCAGCGTATCTCACTTATGAATCACAAGCCTATGAGGTAAACGAGTCTGAGGATATTGTTGGCAGCTTGTGATGAATACGAAGTTGCAATGGCTGAGTGTAAAGCAGAGATGAGACATTGCAAGCAGCAAATGAGAATGTTAAAGGCTGCTATAACTGGTAAAGTCACCAATATGACTGGAGTTACAGGCAGTCAGACTCCAGTCAGTATGTTACTAGGTTGCCACAATTCAATTTACCAACGTTTGATGGTACTGGTACATCTCATTTTCGGATCATTTTAATACCCAGATAGACGGCAGGAATGATTTGTCGGACGCGGTCAAACTATAGTATTTACGATCCCAGCTTAAGGGCAAAGCCCTAGAATTAATCAGGCACTACCCAACCACCAGTCCCAATTACAAGCATGCCAAGAACTAATTAAAAGACATGTTTAGGAGTGCAGAGGAAATAAAGATAGCCATATGGTATCGGTTGATGGACGTAGAGATTTGTCGTCACGACCGTCGGAACTTAGAAGTTCCGTATTGAGGTTATGAGTTTGACAACCAGTCTTAGCGATTTGTATGATTTGGGTTATTCAGAATGGTTTGTTAGCCAGACAATTCAAAGGAAACTAGCTAGCACTACAACACATGAGTTACATCTGAAATACCAGACGAACCGGTTTACGATACAACTAATCACTGATGGGTTTGGAGCTCTCGTTTCTCATCTGAGTATAGGTGAGAGAGAAGAGTCACCACCCTATAATAAAACAGATAATTACTCTAAAAACTCGGGAGATAAATCTCAAGCCCATAAGAGAAATATTGAAGTGTACCATGACCAAGAAATTGCTAGTGCAAAGGCCTCTAAACAGAACCTCAGAGGTACTCGAACTATAACATGCGTGTTCTGTGAAGGTGAACACACTTGTACGAGTTGCTCTAATTATACAACACTGAACAGTAGGCAACAGACTAAGAGAGTTACAGTTATGCTTGAGGCAGAAGATTGCCGGACACATCAGTGGGAGTGCTATAAATGCAGGAGAGGCAAGCATCATACTGCTAGACTAGTAGGGATGTGTTTCAGAGACAGACAGAGAGTCTGTGCCTAAAGTGGTAGTCAATGTAATGAGTGTGGGTGAGGTTTCTAGTCTGAGTGGGGGTTACTCAGGCTGTGCTGCCTTAGCTACTGTCATTGCAGAGGTTGTGAACGGGGAAAGGTCTGGAACAACTCGATTATTCTTTGACTCTGGAGCACAAATGTCTATGCTAACAAAGAAACTGGTAGCCTAATTAATTTGAAGGTCACGGGAGAATTACTATGGCATTGGGAGGGGCTATAAGACAGGCCCCACCCAAGACTTATTGTAGATGTCACTGTTAAATTAGGTGGACATCGAAGAAGCATTACAGCTTTGGTAGTAAAGACGCTACTACGGCAATTACAGCCAGCAGCCCAGCAATTGAAGGAGTTTTGCGTAAAACTGGCAGACCAGGATATTACCATTGACACAATCAGAAATGTGGGCATCCTGGTGGGAGCTGACCAGTTAGATGACGTCTTGTTCACAAGATGAACTATTAGGGTAGGAATCGGTTTATACAGATCCCAGTTGGATATATCAGAGGTGGCAACAAGATTCCACCCGAATTCCCTGTAACACCAGAGAGGGTTGGAAGCCGAAACAATGATAGCAGTGAAGAAGGAGGTAGTAATAAAGTATTAGAACACACGATGAGGCGCCAGGTAAGCCGAACCAGGCAGGGAGTGACGGACACTCAAAAACCTTGGAGAAACGTTCTTACGGGGTACCTCAAAGGGAAAATAAATTGTCATTGAACCAGGGAACCTCGTATCAATGGGAAGGAAGCTACCAGGGCAGCTGGGTGGGAAAGTATGGAGCCACTCAGACAAGGCTAGACATTTGAAAGAGGATAAAATTATAATGAAGGGTGTTAAGACTGTCGAAGCCGACAAGTCTCCACCCATTAAGATCCACAAGGTGGAAACTGGATAGTTGAAGATAAAGCAGTGTGTCTTCGATGAGAGTGGCCGAACAGCGCTCGTCCAGGTCTCGCTGTGGGGGCTTGCGGGAGGTGAATTTGATCTAGACTCAGCATCTACCTTTGGCGGAGGAAGGATGTATAAATTTATTGAGATCAAACATTCCACCGTCGGATTCGTTTGTAAATAAGTTGATGCGGCAGTCGCAGGGACCCCTTAATTAAGGAGCTGGGCAAAAGACTCAACAGGGTAACTAGGATCCCAGGGCAGCTAGTTTCTGTTCCAGCGACTCAGCGCTGCTGTTCAGAGGGTAATGCATGCTGTATTCTGGCACGCGCCCCAGCTCGGAAGAGCTGGATGAGATTTTCGCATTATAATCAGTGACAAACATGTAACAATATGTACTAGACATGTATCTCTCACACCTCGTGTACTGTATATGCCATCTTTATATCAACAATGTTTCTCTTAAATCTTTTGTACCATATTATGTAATAATATATATATATATATATATATATATATATATATATATATATATATATAACTATAGGAGGCCTGGTCACAGACCGGGCCGCGGGGCGTTGACCCCTGGAATTCTCTCCAGGTAGATACTCTGTGGCTTTGTACCCAGTCATAATAACTTTCTAACAAAACTAAATTCACTGGTATCTTTCAAAGGCACATCCTTATATATTAAGAGTATATATATATATATATATATATATATATATATATATATATATATATATATATATATATATATATATATATGTCGTGCCGATTAGGTAAAACTGGTCAATTAGTAAGAACTCATCTAAAATTAAGTCCTTTCTAAAATTTTCACTTATACGTTTAAAGATATATTTTTCATTTATGTTAATGTAAGAATTTATAATTTTGTACTAAGATATTATATTTATGGATTGCTATTATTCTGTGTAACCTTTTTAATTAATAAAAGAAAATAAATGAATGTGCTCTTTGTCCGTTTAAATGTCCTGTTCTGGGGTACTCTAATGTTCTCAGGGCTACTCAGAAGTATCTCCTTATATTTTCCTAAATATTGTCTACCATTCTTCTCAGTATCGATTAATATGCCTTACATGAGATTCTTCTATACCATTCTATAATATTTCTATGATCTAAATTTTTACTTCTAATATCACAACTAGAGATTTTTACAATGCGTACCTTGTTGCAAGGTTCGTAGGTTCGAGTCTCCTTCGGCCAGAGATCAGTGTTTGAGAATATTTCGCCTGCTCTTGCGAATTCCTTGCATTGTAAAAATCTCTAGTTTTGTCGATGCATGCAAGGGATGAGATGAAAAGCTGTAAGCCACCTGCCTGAAAGCTGGGTGCCTTGGATCGACGTCTAGCGTGAGCTGGGCGCCAAGGTATTGGACCAGTGTGGTACGGTCGGTAAAGCATTGCGTACCTTGTTGCAAGGTTCGTAGGTTCGAGTCTCCTTCGGCCAGAGATCAGTGTTTGTGAATATTTCGCCTGTTCTTGCGAATATATATATATGTCGTGCCGATTAGGTAAAACTTGCGATTTTGACTTAAATAGCAATGCTCGTCTTGCCATATAAGACAAGCGAAAATTTGTGTATGCAATAATTTCGCAAAAATCATTCTGAACCTAACGAAAAAAATATATTTCATTGCGTTTGTTTATTATTAAATTGCGCTTGTTATAATAAGGTTAGGTAAGTTTTCTAAGTTTCTTTTGGTACAAAATTATAAATTTTTACATTACATAAATTAAAAAAAATATATCTTTAAACGTATAAGAGAAAATTTTAGAAATGACGTGAAAATTGACCAGTTTTACCTATTAGGCACGACATATATATATATATATGACACCCATGGTAAGTCGTAATAAAATACTGGCACCAAATATACAGGAGATTGGACATGGACTCGATCCATTGTCCATTCATTTAGCAGGACAGGCTCTGACTATTCAGCCATGAGGGTTCTAAATAGGATTATTTCACAGTTAGTACTTATGAGGTATATGTGTATCAGCAGCCATCATGAATGCCATATTGTGTAATCCCATACCGTAACTCCTTTATTTGTATAAATATTCTCATTCCCCTAAAAGCCATAGAGACTATAAACCCAAAATCCACGAGGTTATCATGTCTGTGCTATAACTATAAGCCACTAGAGTTCGAAATATGATTTTGTAATCATCAGTTTAGTTACTTATGTAAGAAGGTTGTATCAGCTGCCAGCAAGTTTGGCCCTATTGCCTCTTCACTTTCTTTTTCCATCCCAATTTTCCATTTCACTTTCCATTCCATCTCCATTTCCCGTTCATTCTTCTGTTTATTTATGGACATTTATTACGACTTATCTTGGCTTTATAGACTATATGGCTTGTTGGAATTAGTGAACAGATTTTCTTCGAAAGCTGTGCAGATGTGGATTAAGACATTAAGGTTTCTTGTCTGTTCTCGCTGACACAACCAAGACATAAAACTATAGAAGGCCTGGTCACAGACCGGGCCGCGGGGGCGTTGACCCCTGGAATTCTCTCCATGTAGATACTCTGTGGCTTTGTACCCAGTCATAATAACTTTCTAACAAAACTAAATTCACTGGTATCTTTCAAAGGCACATCCTTATATATTAAGAGTACGTATAAATTGGTTTAGTAGACATTAAAATTTAATGTTTAACGTAACCTACTAAACATACGTCCATACATACACTTCATACGTACCAAACACGAGTTAATAGGAATATAAAATCATTTTTTGAGACCCTTATGGAAATGTAGATCTGAATTTTATGATGGGGAATCTTGAAAATATGCAGCAATCCTATGATAGTCTTTTATAAAAACAAATAAAATACGACAAAAATTATATGCATTAAATATAATTGATAATTATGAAGAAATATTGAGAACACTAAACGTATTTTCATTACAAGTCCTATGTTACATAATATTTATTTACAGGGTTACGAGACACTATAAGAAAACATGGAAAATCTTTAACAAATAGTGAGGGAGAACAAGGAGACAATAAAATGAGAAAAAAATTGTGAAATGGATTGCACACAGTATAATTATTCCTGTAACTTCAAATACGTACTGTATTTGTAAATAGGTAAATATAAAAGCTTTTCTCACCTTGATGAATTAAGACACACGTGTATCTGCGTATTTTAATCTGTAGAGGATTCACCAACGAGTCGCTTTATCAATACAATACAGAAGACTTAAGAGGTAGAAGCTGAGGTAATCAGTCCCTCAGCCTAGGGGCAGGTGTTCATAACAGTAGTCTTGACGAATCTTAAGCACAGGCAGCAAGACGTGGGAGTCAGATGAAGGTATTGTCACTATCAGGCGGGATTCCCCGTTAGTAGATCATCTGAAGAGATGGGACCAGCGGTAGTAAGTAATTATGACGACCTCTGTACCAAGATTCCATGATCACAACTGCTTACTATCCTAGAGGTGTGTCTGTCGTATTAATTGTGATGTAATCTGTACCAAGATTCCATAATTACAACTTACTAAAGCTGCAGCACTCTAGGTTCAATTCCCAGCAAGGGAAAATATATTTAGGTGTCCCGTAGCTGGATTGCTAGCGCACTCAGCTCACACACTGAGGTTCAGGGAGTCGATTCCCGGTACGGCTGAAAACATTAGGACATGTACGTGTTTCAATGAGACACCTCCTGTCCATGTTCACACATCAATAAAATGGGCATCTGGGTGCTAGTTGACTGGTGTAGGGTCGCATCCTGGGACAAAACTGACCAAATTTCCCCGATATACTCTGCATAATAAGCGGCTTTCTATATAGTAGTATGTCATTGACGTCAGCTAGGCCTGTATACCTTGTACATGTACTTGTAGTAATAGAGATATTATTATTATTATTATTATTATCACTAGAGAATCCCGCCTGCCAGTGACAATACCTTCAACTCGCCTGGCTCCAGTATATAAGCCTACGTCTTGCTGCCTGTGCAGGACTATGGTAATGAACACCTGTCCCTATGTTGAGGGACTAATTACAGAATAAAGATATCAAGATGTTACGTAAATGTCTAATTCATCATGTTGTTGGCATTATACACCACTGATATATACCTGTTATTCATGGCAGGCACAAGTGGATTGTCCTTCTGGCCGATCATGGAGAGAAACGCTGCTAGCAACAATTCCCTTGACTGATAAAAGTCACACCGACCTGTCGAGAATAGTTAGTTTGTAAGGTTTATTGAGTTTCAACTTCGCTTGGTTTTTAAAGAATTCAGTCGCCTGTACAGTAACGAAATGCGCTAATCCCAACAGATAAATGAGCATTAAAATGTACAGTGAGATTTATACTCACCTAATAAGCAGCGTGAAAATTTGTTTATGCCATAAATCTACGAAAATGAATATCGACATATCGAAAAATAAATACATATAATTGAGTTTATAAAATATTAGCTTTATCCTTTCAACGCAGATAACTTGATAATGCACTTTCCGAGCTGCTTCAAACGTAATGTACTTGTGTATTTTAAGATATTGATCTCTCTGAGATAACAAGAAAATGCCTCTTCGGTGGAGCTTCATAACTTATGTTACTTAGTTCTAGGTTTGAATTAGCTTTGGTCTATGCATGTCCTATTTTGTTTTTTTTATAGAGGAAGCTGGATTATTATTTTCCATGTGATGACTTGTGAATGCCTCCTCTGGTTTGTCCAAATCTTTAACGCTAATATTTAACTGCATTTTAACTTACGCCACAGTGCACTATTTCTATCGCATGCATTCAAGCACGGAGGGACTGGGGTTGTACAACACAGGGACACCTTTCTCGGATCGCGCAGCCACGAAATACTACTGGTTTTAGATTTGGTTATCATCAGTTAGCCAAATTTGTTCAGTTATTCCATACATTAACCCAATAATTTTAAAAATACATAAAAACGAGACAATGTTTTAATGTGAGAACGGATATAGGGAAACCACTAAGGAGAGTGAGCAAGCAAAATATGTAAACACAGCAGCGTCTATGCTTTTTTCTGGGTTTTGATCACAGTAAAAAACAAAACCTTATCAGTATGCGTTGCTCTACCTAGGGCATATATACATATTTACTCTACATAAATTACTCCATTAGAGAATTTGGAGCCACGTGAGATCGTGAGAATTGAATGTGATTGAATGAGAATGTGATTGAATGAGAATGTGATTGAATGTGTTCTAGGACGATTGAGCGCGAGTGTACAGCAAATATGTTGGCTTTCGGACAAGGAAGGTAGGAGGAGCAAAGTTTAATAACTGGAAGGAAGAGTACGATATGGAGTGAGCATAAATTTATAGCAGAATTTGAGACTTTGGCAGAGGTTAAACACAAAGTCTAAATGTGGGTCGACGATTAAATGACTTACATTTTCAGAATATCTATAATCATTCCACATGTATGAAGATCATGAAGTCGTGGAAGTAATGGGTATCGCGTCGATCCTGCAGAAACGGAAGTTTGCATCTGCATATAGTCTTTCCACAGGGATGACTAACAAGCCACTAGGCATAAAATTAATCGTTAATGGTAAATAACAGTGAGCTTATTAAGAGTAACTGACAGAATTAAAGCTGTGCACTAATCATGGACAGGTTTGCCTCTTCAGCTTCAGGTAAAATGTGCTTAAGTTTCAAGAAGGATCAGTAGAGTTATACAGTTGGATCTTAAGATGTGAGACTGCCTTGACATTCGACAGTAAAATAAATCCAGAAATTTAAACGGAGCGCATACTCGGATAGGGGATAGTGAAATAGCCAAGTTGGCTGAGTGATATACGTATAATGTTTTAAAGTTGTTGCTACAGTTCGCTCTGCACAGACAGTGACGAAATCGTCTATTTTGAAGAATGCAAGACGATGTCGAAAGAATCAATGTAAGTTCATTAATCACTATGAGAAATAAATAAAGGTGTACCCGGGACACAGCCTTGTGGCACACCTTTAACTTATACAAATCAGAGGAAGGTTATTATTCCTCTGAACATTAAAGAGTCTCAAAGAAAATACCTAATTAAGGAAAAGCCTAGGCCTGGTTTGGAGGCCTAAGGAATAATCTTGGGATAAAATGCTGAAACGCCAGATAGTCGTTAGCATTTTTGCACCTAAAGGAGACAACCATAACCGGTTACGCATTCTATAGTAACAATTTAAAAACAACACAAGAGCAATAGGTCTATAATAAGATTGATCATGTCCTGAGGTAATCTAGTTTGCAACAGTGGAACACTACAGCAGTTTTCCATTATAGAAGCAAAACATCTTCGGGTTATATTTGGTTAAAAAGATGTGAACACAAGCGCGGTGTGACTGTGTTGCAGCGCGTAGATGTGTATATCATGAGGCGTGGCTGTTGCAAGTCAGCACCCAGTGTTGTTGCAAGTCAGCACCCAGTGTTGATGCAAGATACCGAAACTCTCATGAAACGTTGTACGGTTCATCGGTATGAAAAGTAAATTGCAGAGGGAAGATCTCCCACTCGGGTTTGAAATGGCGAAAGGAGAGGGATAAATTAATACCTGAGAAATACGAACTAGGTTAAGCTCGACTGCTTCGTCGACTTCGGCAGGGTCTGTTTCTTTTAAACCCACAATAATAAGGAAGGGAGGAGTCTCAGGAGTATACTTGCCTGCTAATTTAAATACTCCAGATTTTGCACACAGAGGTAGTGGAATTGATGGTGGACACACAAGCCTGCCAACACGTTCATTTTGTCCGTTTTATGCTACGCACAAGCTGTTTTAACTGCTTGTAAGGAAACAGTATATAGCGAGGGGTGTAACACTAACGGTCCCAAGCTAATACCTTCAAGCGAACTGCACGAACACAGTCGAGAGATCGTCATGGAACACATTTCTGATAATGTTAATCTTAGGTCTGAGGGATGATCAGTGTTGCTGTGGAAAAACAAGTGATAATAAATGGTAATTAATCATTTGTAGAGAAATCAGGAGAATCAGAAAAGTATAATGTGAATTGATCTCATAATTCGCGCACTCGAACTGCCAAAGAAACTTAGAAGTTTGTGCTGATGTTAATTAAGACATATAATATTACTGAGTTCATGTTGTTTCAAAACATGGGCAGAAGCTCAAAAAAAAAAAAAAAAAAAAGTCTTACGTCATTATCTGAACTTTAATAACAATCTAATAGTATGGATAACAATCGAATAAAACGAATTCGAATTCAAGTTTCTTGGAAAACAGATTATTATAATCATAACCAAGTGCTAAATTAGTATTGGGAAAATAAAATTTCGACCATATTGGATTTATCTTGACAATGTTTCATTAACTTTCCCGTGCTCAAAAACATAGAACTAGACATCAAGAACACCTCTGTGTTCTATGTAATAATGAAGAATGGGGAAAAAAATATTTGGCAGATTATCTGGACGGAGGCCATCTTGGGAAATCTTGAATTCTGTTTTTCGCTACAAACGCGACTCTTGGCGTCTTTCCTCTATTGAACTCATTTGATCTAATGTTCCTGCTATATAAGTCTATTGGTTTCCGTGACATAACGGGGAAAGAATTTTCCCTGACAATCAGGATCATGTTTCGTCGGTTACTAAAGTATTTGAAGATCTAGCGACATCGCTCGGCAACTTATATATTTATTTGGTATGTAAATGTGAGAGCATCAGTGGGTAATCTTCAGGAGTGTAAGCGACTCACTCAGTCTCTCCTGAGTGCCTTTTCGTATAAAAACTTTGAAGTACATCTTTTTCTTGAGCTGCATTTTATGGATTCTATTTAGAGGAAGGTCAAAATATTATTATTATTTGTGAACTTTGCATCAAATTTTCAACACACGTTAATTGAACTTCGATGAATATTTGGGTTGTTACTGGAGTGTTTTGGTGGTAATTTGCTAAAAGCGTTTAAAAAGTTATTGGTTATTTTTCGAACCATTGCTAGAAAAATCTGTTTTTTGAGAAGCTTCAAACATACGTTAAATATTTTAATTAAGTTTTAATTGTGTAGACGCAAATTGGTTCCCATGTGACCATTTGTGAATTCAGCTAGTGATCAGTCGGATCTTGAACGTTAATATATGACTGCACTACGAAATTATAGTGCTTTCAGTAATTTCTTTTACTTGCATTTAAATACAAGGGGCTGGGCTCACGGGTCACAAGAAATACTTTTATCAGATCGCAGTGTTCGAAATGCATATAGTTTCTTGCGGGATGAAAAGCTCCAAACAAATTAAAAAAAACTCACTGAGTTATCTTATGATAATGACTGAAATCAGGAAAAATCTTTCCCGGAAATATAAAATGTTGGCAGGACCTGTGAGAGAGAAGTATTCCGTCATGACGACCTTGCTGGTGAGGTCCTCGATGAGCAACGCCTGGCCACCTTTATTTGCTATTGTTTTTCCCACCTGCAGGTACTCAGTTGTCATCGCAAACATCAGTCTCCCATTCTTTTGTGACTCCATTACTTCATGATATAACCCTGATTGCACAGACTGTAAAAAAACACATCTGATTAATACTACATTTTTCATAAATTAGACACAGTGGCTTCATTAGTCATATACAAAGAAGAATGGTAAAGATCAGAAGAAGTTTGAGATAATCAGTCCCTCAGCCTGGAGTCAATGGACTGATATCATCGACTCCAGGCTGAGGGACTGATTACCTCGCTCTTCCTGATTTTCACCATTCTTCTTTGATTAGGACTGATGAAGCCACTGTGTGGCGAAACGTTTCCTCAGTAAAAATACCCAAGTGTTGCACATGTGTCTAATTTATCAACTTGTCGGTTCTCTGATCCATTTATCTATACTACATTACTGTTATACGAGTTCTGTTAATTTATTATATTTTAATCAAATGTATATTATTAAATTTTCAGCTGATGTAAATATTACATATTTGAATTGTCCGATGAGCATTTTTCTCCTTAATTATATACACTGAGAACAACAGTGCATGTACACTTGCATGGGTCTATATGTCAGTATATATACATACATTTGGAGCTTACTGTAATCCCGGTAAGCCCATATTTGGGATTTTTGACTGGCGAACAGGTGACACGCAAGCTTTTAATGACCCTTTATGTGGCTCAGCTCTAACCTCAGTTAACTAACCAACCAATGGCTGTTACATCTGTTAATTATTAACATCAAAGAGCTGCTATCAACTGTGCAGAATTCACTCTTCATAGACACGAATTGCACATTTTAAGATAAAAAACAGTTAATATTAATATCCATATCCATACATGTTAGGGAAGCTCTCGCTTCACACGGCGAGCGTCCGGGTTCGATTCCCGGCGAGGGTAGAAACATTGGGCGTGTTTCTTTACATCGGTTGTCTATGTTCCCCATTAGTAAAATGGGTACCTGGGTGTTAGTCGACTGGTGTGGGTTGCATCCTGGGACAAAACTGACCTAATTTGCCCGAAATGCTCTGCATAACATGCGGCTTTCTATATAGGAGTATGTTATTGGTGTCAGCTATGCCTGTATACCTTGTACATATAATTGTAGAAATAAAGATATTATTATTATTATTATTATTATTATTATTATTATTATTATTATTATTATTAAACTCAATCTGTATGGAAAAATTTACATGTCCGATTGTTGGTTTATGTAAAGGAGAGATATCTCGTTGTTTGAGTGTGGAAACCCTAAAATGACAATTTTAATAAAAAATATTGGGCACTGGTTTCTGTTTGGTGACTGGAGAATGCTTTCTTGTTCAATTTCACACCATCAATATTTTGATTAGTTTTGGGTTGTGAAAGCAATAATTTGCCATTATATTATTTAAATTCGGAAAACTATGATAAATATTTCAAACCACGGCTAAAGTTTCGTGCTTAGACAAAGGTTATGATTACTGTCAGACTAAGTGTAAATTACCCCAATTTTGTTTCAAATCATATGCTGTGCAATTCTGTTAGCTTCGGCAAACATGCCAACTATAACAGAAAAGGAAAGTTTAAAAATTAAAATATTATTTTCATAACTTTTTGTCTATGACAAATTTATAATGGTGTTTTTATACTGTCTGGATTTTCTAAATGTATTAAATTGCTTGAGTTGACCAAGTTTTACTTCCTGAGCATTTGAAGGATTATGCTTTGCAAATCCTGTGCCTTGGAAGGATGTTCATCCATGAGTCTTTGGCCTTCTGAGAGTTTTAAATTAAGTTACAGGTGCTATGTATCTTTAGTGAGCTGAGCTAAAGTAAGTGAATGTGTTGATCTCGTGCTTCTTGATTTCTAGTGAGAGTTGAACGATAGCTCCAGGGTCTCTAGAGGAAGGTGAGCAAAAGTGTTTCTTCCTACTGAAGGTTTTGATAAACAACTAAAATATCTCTTGTGTGCATTGGAAGCCAGAATTATAGGATACGGGAAACGCTTCTCCATATTCTTTTCTATTTTTTATAACTCTCTTTTCTCATCTGAGTAAGACTACACTACCGGTTTCTGAATTTTCATTTATGGCTACCGGATTTATTGTGAAAATACTTTTAGAAAACATTTAGACTGAGGAATAATATTTTTTTGTGCACATCTCAGTGAGGAGATTGATAAAATGTTCTCGAGTAGATCTCTTTTTATGTAAGTTTTCTATTCAGAAAAAAACTAAATTCAGTTTTTACAATCCTGCATCTCTCTTGCTAAACAGAAATGTTCTTGACACACTATACTGTAAGTATAGCAACATAACCCAGTAACTCAGTGTAACTCACCACAATATATTGCATGAAGTAGCTGTCGGCCTCAAACACCATAGCTGTGTGGGAGTCGTCAAGCAGGTCTCTCAGGGTCTGGAAGGGCTGTGGTATGTACCTCACTGCTAGGATGGAGGTGAGCATCCCAGAGTAACTGCGTGATAACACTAGCACCATCACCAACCATCCTCCCAGCACCAGACGCTCCCACCACTGCTTACCTGAACCTCTTGTATCTGTGGAGGCACCAGCTTGTATAGTAACTGTTGTAATATCAAAATAAAGATTAAGTGGCTAAGCAAACAGAACTTCCCCCCCCCACACACACACAACACACACACACACACAACAGAAACACACACACAACACACACACACACAAAACACACACACACAACACACACACACAAAACACACACATACCACACACACACACAACACACACACACACACCACACACACACCACACACACAACACACACACACACACACACACACACAGAGGAGACATAATAACGACATACAAAATACTGCGGGGAATCGACAAGGTAGACAGGGACAGGATGTTCCAGAGAGGGAACACAGAAACAAGGGGACACTACTGGAAGCTGAAGACTCAGATGAGTTAAAGGGATGTTAGGAAGCATTTCTTCAGCCACAGAGTAGTCAGGAAGTGGAATAGTCTAGAGAAAGATATAGTGGAGGCAGGAACCATACATACTTTTAAGACGAGGTATGATAGAGCTCATGGAGCAGGGAGAGCAGAGACCCAGTAGCTGACAGCGAAGAGGCGGGGCCAGGAGCTGAGTCTCGACCCCTGCAACCACAATTAGGTGAGTACAATTAGGTGAGTACACACACACACACACAGCATATGGGCGCCTGGCAAACCTAAGAATAGCTTTTCGACACCTGAGTAAGGAATCACTCAAGACTCTGTACACCGTGTATGTCAGGGCCAAATTGGAGTATGTAGGATCAGTATGGAACCCACACCTGGTCAAGAAAGTAAAGAAATTGGAGAAAGTGAAAAGGTTTGCAACAAGACTAGTGCCGGAGCTAAGGGTTATGTTCTACGAAGAGAGGTTAAGAGAAATCGACCTGATGACACTATATAAAACACTGAGAGGAATTGACAGGGTGGATAGGGATAGGATGATTCAGAGATGGAGCACAGCAACAAGGGGTCACGACTGGGAAGTATCTCTTCAGCCTTAGAGTTGTCAGGAAGTGGAACAATCTGGAGAGTGATGTAGTGGAGGCAGGATCTATACATAGCTTTAAGAAGAGATACGACAAAGCTAATGGAGAAGGGAGAGAGTGGACCTAGTAGCGACCAGCGAAGTAGCAGGGCCAGGAGCTGTGATTCGACCTCTGCAACCACAAATAGGTGAGTACAGAAAAGGTGAGTACTCACGTGTGACTCGCTGGTTCAGTGAAGTAATCTCTTCCAAAACTATCAATGCCTCTAGACTCTAAAACATAAATTTAACTTTTATAACTTAATTTTGCACTTAACAGACACATTATAATAACAATGAGGTATTCCTACATCTTTTGAATCAAATATTCTTCTTTATTAAGCAAGTTTTCATTAGATTTGGTTAAGCTGGATTCCGTTGCGTTACTCTGGGTTATGTTGGATTATGCTGGGTTAGGTTGCGTTAGGCTTCATTGGGCTACATGAAGTCAGGTTAGGTTAAGTTAGCTTACTTTAGATTAGGTTTATCATTCACCGCTCAGCTCTTGGTGTGAGTGGGTGTGCCTGCACTTTTCCCTGGTGGCAGAAGTGTGTACTCCTGATTTTCTCCAATATGGCGGAAAGGAGCAGACAAAGCGTCAATACTGTGTGTTGAGGTGATAAAAGGGGCAATTTACCCTAGTAATGCTGATGTGCTACTGCCGGCGATATTGTGAGATACTTTCAGCATCTTGAATGACGAATTATGTGGAATATCGCTTAATGGATCAGCAAGGATCTTTGTGAAGTTTGTCGTGAGCAGTGCATATGAGAGAGTTGTTGACAAGTTTCAGGAGCAACGGATCGAGGTCAATTCTGGTCTGGAGGTATGCCTCAGGGATGTGTCCTGTTATTACACATGGATTCATATTCGTAATGTCCCGTTTGAAGCCAATGAAGTGGACATCTGTGAGACTTTCAGCCAGTTTGGCATCATTAATTCAGCCTCTGTGGGGAGTTGGTCCCAGGGACTTTATGGTGGGCTACTGGAAGGGTCTTTCTCCCTTAAAATGACTTTGCAAAAGCAGATCCCGTCCTATGTCATGACGGAGGAATTCCGGACACAGGTGTACGTAACCTATGCTGGACAGCTGAGGACGTGCCGGATCTCTGGGTCTGCGGGACATATGATGGTGACTTGTGACAGGAGATTGGTGCAGGAGCAGATTTGCCGTGTCGACAGTTTGCAGAAAGTAGATGTGGAGGGCGAGGCACAGGAAGACGTGGGCATGGTAGCATCTGGCAAATGGAGCGATATCGTGGATAGTGCAGAGGGTCGTGTCCTCACTCTGCTGCCTGAGTCATAGAGGCCATTGACTGAGAGCATTGCGGATGCCCCTGGACAGAAAGCACTGGATTTGGGCTTGTCTGAGCCTCTGCTGGAGGACTTATGGAGTATGATGGATAGCCCCTTGGTCGAAGACTTGCAGCGAGGTGATGTGGGGCTAGGGGAGTTTATGGTGAGTCCTGAGAGAGAGAGGGGTGGTCGGAGTGAGGTAGGTGTGGAGGTGCACAGGGGCGAGGATGGTGACGAAATGGAGGCAATGATGGAATCATGTAAAAGGCCGAGTGGGAGGCTGAATACGATGTCCTCACTCCAGGACAGCATGTCTGCAAGAAGGCAAGGGTAGATGTAGCAAAGGGAGGAAAAGGAGTAATTAAGGGAAGGGAAGTGGGGAAAGAAGGCAAAGGTTATGGAGAGAAAGTTGGTCCACCGAAGGCGGTAGCAGTTTTCCGGAGTTTGACTATGAATGTAAATGGCCTCCAAGCTGAGGTCAAACGCAAGTGGGTCGAGGTGACACTTAGATGTTTGAATGTTGATGTCAGCTTTGCAGGAACATAATTATAGGTGAATGGGTACTCGATTTATGCCGGGTGTTCAGGGAGTTTCAAGATGGTGCAGGGGGTGGCGGTTTTCCCGATGTATAATTGGAAGGGGACTTGGGTAGAGTTGGGAAAGTTGAAGTTACCGTCGAAGGTGCGGGAGACAGTGTTTAGGTTCTTACATGGGATTTTGGCTTCTCAGGCACAATTATTTATTATGGGTTTGGCGAGGGAGGGAAGTTGTACAAGGTGTGGGAATCTAGATACGTCTTTTCATGTGGTTTATTTTTGTGATGCCTTGGGCAGGGTTCGGGTTGTGGTTCGGCAGGGTTCTCCGGTGGGTGGGAGGGGAAGGGCAGTCGACCTTGAGGGCCTTGAGCCTTGATGTTGGGGGTCTTCAAGAGGATGTGCGAAGAGCTATAATGTACCTGGTGGTAGATTATATTCATGTGTCTTGGGGAATGAGAGAGGTTGCAGGTGAGACTCAGGTCCGTGCATTGGTGGCCCATTTCTACCGTACTCAGTGTAGGAATAAGGAGTTATATGGGAGGGCGTGGTGTGAAACCTTCCCTCAGGGCTATAGGGATTTAACGGTAGGGCTCCTTTTGCGTGTCGGCGGGGCTTTGGTCTGAGGAGGCTGGTCCCATGAGGGAGGGAGGGGTGTGAGTGTTAGGAGTCTGCTTTGATTGTGCATGGCATAGGTAGGGTGTTGAGGGGGGTGAAGGGGGACCGCAGGCGGAGGGAGTTGGGGGTAGCACTGGGGACAGGGGATGGACGATGGTCGAAGCCATGTATAAGGGACAAGAGAACTGGGGTCCAAATTTAGTTGCAGGTGTGTGCGGAGGACGGGAGACTGGGCTGGTAGGTGGGTTTGCTGTCAGGGGTGAGGCGTTGGGGGCTTTCCTTGGTGACCTTGCTAAGGTGCTTGTGTGTTATCAGTTGGTGGGTTGGTACCAGCTTGGTTTGGTGTTAATTTTGTCAGATCAGGCTCTGGCAGGGACTGTATTTTGTCACTGTTATTAACCTGCAAATTAACTTTTGTAGCTTGCAAGTTTGATACAAGTTATATGGACACCTTCTTTTTCAAGTATCCATATGGGCGTGGGGTCTTGCCTCAATATTTTTGTCGCCTCATTCTGGGGTTCTGAATAAAGGTGGTAGTTTAAGTGTATGTTATATGACCAGTGTATGGTTGTTCTATCGAGTAGGGAAAACGTTTCCTTTTATTTTTAATGTTCACTGGGCTGCCTTAAGGTCTATGGTAGACACTTACCATTTTGTTAAGACCTTTTCATATATGAACATTGTATATCCCAAACTTGTAGGTTATTTGTAGTTTTGCTGCAGTTAGCGGAATGTATCAAAGTTTGCACCTGGGGTGGGGGAGGAGGGTTTGTGGTTGCCGTCTGTACATTACAGACGTGAGAGTAAGGGTAGTGGGAAATTAAAGGTTTTAGTGTATTTAGCCCCTTTGTTTTTGTGTATATACATTTGTATTGACCAATATTTGTTTTTTCCCCATTCATATATGTATGTGCTGTTTTCAAATAATTTTTATTAAAGTTTAAAAAAAAAAGTTGTGGGGAAATTTTTATATACGATTGGTTATATAAAAGTATCATGTTTCTTTGTTATTGTATAATTGTTGGTATCTGTAGAAAACATGAGAAAGGAAGTTAAGCATTTGATTGTTGTATAGTCATAATACAGACTGCAGAGTTTTTGATGGTCGATGTTCGATTTTGCTGTAGGTGCTGTGTGTATACTTTATGTGTTTGGATAATTTTACATGTTGTTGACATTGTAGGGTTTCTTGTCTCAATGTATGTGTTTCTCAATAAAAATGAGGTAACCTGTTTGGAATTGGTAATTGGATAGTCATGAAATTGACTGCAGTATATTTCATATATGTTATGTTGGGGAAGAGGGCGAGTGTGTGCCCAAGTAACCCTAGCGTTGGGGTTTACATGCTATTAGTTTGTACAATGTATCATGTCTTTTTGGTGTTGTGCGATTGTATGGTTTTTAAATAAAATAAAAATAAAAACTTTAGATTAGATTGATTTCAATAGTTAAAAAATGGGTTTTCTTCTATAATTAATTCACTTACTCTTCCCTCAAACCCACCATTCTCCTTGTACTTCATCAAGTTCTTACTCTTTTCATAGCTACCCTTAAATAATAATCTGTTTAATCTGTTGCTCCTTTAAGGGTCATACACATCCATAAGCCTAATTATCAATCTTTTATCTGTTAATATTCAGCACAGCAAATTAATGTTATTGCAATACGTATCATGCATCGCATACTTATTTATCCTCGTTTTTTTTTAAATAAGTATTGCCTAAATATAATTTAATTCGACGTCCTCATTACCATTTGCTTTCTGGCTTTCTAAACTTATCTATGTCATCTACAGCAGTCTCTATCACTTTAGCATTTGGTTCCATCGCAGTTTATTTCCCTCCCTTGGGTCAAATGTTCCTAAACATTAGCTTATTTCGTCCCAAAGTCTCTCAATCTTGTACACACATCTCACCTTCCCTGTAGCAAAAACACTTACTCTAACCCACTTCTCAAATCTCACCTTTATTCTATGCAAATAATTCTTAATTTTAAACATTTATACCACTCTTTTCTCTTTCCTTAGGTTTATCCTTTAAAATTACTACTCTTTATTTAGATCTAGTTTTGCAAAATACACACAACTTAACCCATTTACTCAATTTCTTTGAAAATATCCCACCCTTTTAGATTTGTTTTGCTTAGTACTTGGACATCCAGCTTCTTTTCGTTCATAACATTAACCATCAGATGTTTATTATTTGTACTACACTCATGCACATATAAACATAACCAAAAAACTTATTTCCTTGTCTTTATTGTAACTGATACGGAAAATGGGTTACTAGGCACTTGCATGTGTCCCTTTCCCTAGACTGTATACCCTGGACCTGACAATAACAATAACATATTTCTATGTTAATTGTGTGGAGTAGGTTATCGTAATGAGGGATATTTCGTCAGAATGGACATCAGTGCCCTCAAGTTATTTACCTACTTGGAATATAAGGCTGATTCCTGGTACAATGGCGGCAGTGTTGTGCAGGTGTCTGACAGCCATCAGTATATATATTCCATTTCTATTGCAAATCGTAAGAAGGACCCCACTAGCCTCGGTGAAGAAAACAAAATGGCAACAAAGAAACACCTTCATTTGGGTATTATAAAGCTTAAATGAAGCATAGAGTTCTTACAAAATTTAATAAAAATATTCCTTACCTTGCTGAAACAAAGCGCGTACATATAAGCCAAAGTTGGTAGTGACCTGACTGGCAAGAGTCGTATCGTGACGAGGGAAGTACAAGGACAGGACTAACGAAGTTCCTAGCAGCACTAGTAACGTCACTAGGAGGAACGTCCACACCCGTGGCTCCAGAGGTAGCAGGAAGCCCCAGGGGTCCACTTCAGGTCGTCCTCGACCTCCCATGATACGTAAATAGTCGACCAAAAACGACCTCATAAAGTCGACCATCTCGGCACGAACGGCGCTCACACCAAAGGGGCCAAGGCCAAGATCAGCCTCCTGTGTCATCCCGCACGCAAACAATGAAAGCAGTCAGAGTTTATGATAAATATTGCACATTACAAGGAATTCTATTATTAAAATAAATACTTGTGGTGCAAGCAGGCTTGAAGAAAGCAAAAGCTAACGTTTTTAACTTTATTACAAAAGAAATCTGTAATATACGAAAATGGAATATAACGGAATGTTCAAAAATTAAAAAAAAAAAAAACAGATTGAACACTAGAACTAGGAAAAAAAAAAGGTTAAGAAAAGCATAACATTAAAACAGACAGCGCCCAAGAGCAAAACCTAAAGATAATAATCAAGGCCATAAAATAATATGCCAAGAAAAGGGGAAAGAAACTTTGAAATAACAGTTAAGATGACGTCCAAATAGAGTATACCTTTCAAATTAAAAGATAAACTACAGAGAATGAAAGGCAACGACAAAACTTACGATTCAGAGGATAACATGAGAGAGATACTGTACAAGAAGGTCCAGAGTGTATTTGAAAAAAAAAAAATATATAAAGTAAATTGGTATTTAATTTGCAACAACCTAATGAACTGGAACCCTTGAATACCCAGAGTAACAGAAACAAAACAATAGGCCCATCCAAAAAAAAGAGGGTTCCTTGATGAACCGTACCATTCCTCGTAACAAAGTTGGTTAACTCTGACTCCTGGGCTGTACATAACCCCAATGAATTTAGCATTTCTTGATGAATATATTAATAAAACCCATCAATTGAACCAAGTGAAATATGACTCTGGTTACTGAAGGAATTTGAAGAATTAAGTTATCTGTGAAGTTTTTTTTTTTTATTTCTCAGTTAAAAACATAAACTGAGGGACAAACAGAATCTGGCAACAATTGAAACAATATTTTAGAAATATTGGAGGAAAGCCTTTTTAAAATTTATTAAAGTCTCGTTAACAAATAGTACTTCTAGACCCTAGAAAAAGGATGTAATTGAAAAGTGGATCAAATACTTGTTTGTCTATCATGTTGGACTCTACCTCACTCATTTCTTTTTACCTCGTTGCAATCAGCCTCACTCAAACATGGTGTACATCTGTCCACCATGTTTGGGTGTGACAGATGTCCACCATGTTTGGGTGTGACAGATGTCCACCATGTTTGGGTGTGACAGATGTCCACCATGTTTGAGTGACAGATGTCCACCATGTTTGATTCACTCATCTGCCTTACATTTTGAACTGTCACACTCACCTACATGTTTACTATGTTGAACTCAGCCTTACTCACCTGCCTGCCCACCATGCCAACCATGCCACTCCAGGAGCCATCAGGCCGCTTGACGCCCCAGGCGCCATCCGGTGGTCGCGAAAATGTATACCTATAAATATTTACCACTAAATTCAGAGTATATACAGTAAGATTTTTATATCTTTGTATGCACACACAGAGCTTTTTTTAACCCTTATTTTAGGGACTTAATCATTCTTAATGTTAATGTTCTGATGAATTACAGCATTAACGATTCATTTAAAGTCAATAGGCTTTATAACTAGCAAATAAACTGGTAGAGAATAGCAATAGCTGTCATTCACTTACGTAAAATTGATGGAGTGAGCTAGCAGGTTCAGGAAATTAACCAGTGGTCCACTGAATATGTTGGTCTTGTCCTTAATAACGTGAGGTGGGAACTCCTCCGCTGCCACCACTAACTGAGCACCATACTCCAGCCTGATGATGGTAATGACCACAGTAATATAGTATTTGTTTTATATTAGTGCAATTTTCATTGTTTATGTTGCTTTATTAATTATAATAACAATAATAATATTAATAATAATAATATTATTTATTTTTTGGATCAAACATGATAACCTATTATTCCCCAGATCCTTTATGACCCCTATAGGTTTAGCACTTCCCCAAGATTATAATAGAAAAATAATGAACAGTAATCACTAAGGGTTTAGAAATGGCAAATGTTGTCTTACCAGCCTGTTGGCATTTGACAAAGTAGCAGAAGTGAGAGACGAGAGAGGGGTGGATGGATTGCATTTTCGTAGATTTCAAGAAGGAATCTGATACTGCACCCCGCAACATATTGGAACAAAAACTTGAAATACAGGCAAGAATAACACGGAATGCAATTCGGTGGTTCAAGGAGTACCGTAAGCCAAGGAAGCAAATAATGATTGTCCGGGAAGAGATATTACATGGTGAAGAGTAATAAGTGGGGCTCCGCAAGGATCGGTATTAGGACCAGCACTTTTTCTGGTTTATGCGATTGGAATAGTAGATGAGATTGAGTGAGAAGTATCCCTGCTTGCTTAAGTTGCAAAATTAATGAGGATAAAAGCAAATAAGGACCGGAATAGGCTACAAATTGATCTGAACAAACTGCAAAATTAGTCAGATAAATTGCTGCTAGAAATCATCCTCAGCAAATGCAAGATTACGAAGACTTCGGAAGGGTCAAGAAGACTAGATTTGGAGTACAGACTCGAAGGGGCAAAGCGAGCAGATTTAACTCAAAGAGAAAAACCTGAGGACGAGCTTAGTGCCTGGCATATCGCTGGAGGGTCACATCAACTAAATATATCCTCTGCAATCAGTGCTCGCCAGTTAAATCTAAGAGAAACTTTTATGACTCTCAACGGTCATTCCGGCCCCTTTCGCAGCAAATGCCAAACCCATAGTGGAGTACGCAGCACCCGCATGAAACCCACACCTGAAAAAAACATGTTAAGAATCGGGATAGGATTTAGGGAAAGTGGCTAAATACATTGAATCTAACGACGCTGGTAGACAGAATAATCACAGGAGACACATGATCACAAAGTACAAAATACGCAGATGAATCTATAGGGTAGACAAGAATAGGCAGTTTGAGAGGCGAAAAACAGGTATTAGGGGGCACAGATGGAAAGTTAAAATCACAGATGTGTAACAGGGATGTCAGGGAGTCTTTCTTCAGCCTGGGTGTGGTCGACGAAGAAGTGGTAAAGGCAAGCTTGATACATAATTATAAGAAAGGCTAGAAAGGAGTGAATCTGCCAAGCGGCAAATTGAGAGACGAGGCCAGGATTTAAAACTCAACCACTACATATTGATTAGTACATATAGGAAAATACTTGCACACATACATGAACTCTCACCCGAGTGTGTGTGAGTGTGTGTGTGTGTGTACTCACCTATTTGTACTCACCTATTTGTGGTTGCAGGGGTCGAGTCATAGCTCCTGGCCCCGCCTCTTCACTGATTGCTACTAGGTCCTCTCTCTCCCTGCTCCATGAGCTTTATCAAACCTAGTCTTAAAACTATGTATGGTTCCTGCCTCCACTATGTCGCTTTCTAGGCTATTCCACTTCCTGACAACTCTATGACTGAAGAAATACTTCCTAACATCCCTTTGACAAATAGGAGTCTTCAACTTCCAATTGTGACCCCTTGTTTCTGTGTCCCCTCTCTGGAACATCTTGTCTCTGTCCACCTTATCTATTCCTCGCAGTATTTTATATGTCGTTATCATGTCACCCCTAACCCTTCTGTCCTCTAGTGTCGTCAGGCCGATTTCCCTTAACCTTTCTTCGTAGGACAATCCCCTTAGCTCTGGGACTAGTCTTGTTGCAAACCTTTGCACTTTCTCTAATTTCTTGACGTGCTTGACCAGGTGTGGGTTCCAAACTGGTGCTGCATACTCCAGTATGGGCCTGACGTATATGGTGTACAGTCTTGAATGATTCCTTGGTGAGGTATTGGAACGCTATTCTTAGGTTTGCCAGCCGCCCGTATGCTGCAGCAGTTATCTGATTGATGTGTGCCTCAGGAGATGTGCTCGGTATTATACTCACCCCAAGATCTTTTTCTTTGAGTGAGGTTTGCAGTGTAAGTGTATGTGTATATATGTTAGTTACCATTTTGTCCTAGGCACATGTCGATTAGACAATAGGCCTGTTGTATATACGTGCGTGTGTGTGTGCGCGTGTGTGTGTGTGTGTGTAATCACCTAGTTGTGGTTGCAGTGGTCGAGTCACAGCTCCTGGCCCCGCCTCTTTACTGGTCGCTACTAGGTCACTCTTCTTGCTCCATGAGCTTTATCATACCTCTTCTTAAAGCTATGTATGGATCCTGCCTCCACTACATCACTTCCCAGCCTGTTCCACTTCCTGACAACTCTGTGACTGAAGAAATACTTCCTAACATCCCTGTGATTGATCTGAGTCATCAACCTCTTGTTGCTGTGTCCCATCTCTGGAACATCCTTTCTCTGTCCACCTTGTCGATTCCCCTCAGTATTTTATATGTCGTTATCATATCCCCTCTATCTCTCCTCTCCTCCAGTGTCATCAGGTCGATTTCCCTTAACCTCCCCTCGTAGGACGTGTGTGTGTGTGTGTGTGTGTGTAACTCGCAATCGTGAGGTAGTATTGGCAGTATGAAGGCGATACCGATACCATTAAAATGGCCGATACCCGCTGATACTTTGGCAAATCCTTATTAAGTTCACATGCATATATACTAATGTGTGAATACGAAAACCTACACACGTGCATGCTGTATATACATCAATAAACATTTAACAGCACACACAATGTTGATAGTATTTTGTGTCAATAGTATCTGAGCAACGTATCGGTGGAAGATTCCTAGAAATAGCAGGAAGGTAAACACAGTGTTGTGCAACGCTGCATGTACACCGAAAGTTTTGGATCAGTGAATGTACACTGAGTTTTTTTTATATGTATATTCACCGAGAGTAGTGTATCTCTCAATGTATAAATACCGAGAGTTGTATATTATCTGGTTTATATACCATGGAGAGTTTACATGAAAACATATTGATGTTAATTAAGATTTCTTGCTGTTAATATTCAGTTTAATTATTCACCTAAAGTTGTAAGGTTTATAACCTAAAAAAAAAAACAGAAACGTCTTGAGTTACCTGGAGAACTTCTCAGGGAAGAGCTGGAGATGAGTGTGGAGGGTGAGGCTGTGATGGGGTGACCAGCTGGCCACTTGCACCACCTGTGCCTCCAAGGGGCTGTAGGGCAGGTGTACGTACACACTACACCTGCAGTGATACATTATCAAGCAGTTATGAAATTATTCCAGCCATAACATTGTGGATTAAAAAAAATTGTTTTACGCTGTGATTTATTCGTCAGGACAAATAGTTTCAATACCAGTTATCACTTCATGTAAGGATGTAATATTACGTTTAATAAGAAGAAGTAATTTTGGTGCCTAAGTTATGTTCTACGTGTTATTTTATTCCTTGGGAGAAAATCCTCTGGCGAGGACTTTCATTATATACTTTCTAGTTTACATATGGTGATAGCACGGAATAAGGAAAAAATTACCGTGTGCTGCCACTGGTCCATCTGCAAACATCAGCAGTGACTCCTGGCTCACCAGTGCTCAGTGCGCTTTTGTGCATTTTACCAAAAGCCTGGACAAAACGTAGGTGTATAACAATGCTAAAAATCGTCGAATTTTCTACTTTTTACACAAAGTATTAAAAGTAATTCATGCAACAAGGGAAACCTTGAAGTGGTACACTAACTTTTTTCTTCTTCCACAATTTCATTTTTTCTTCGTTCATAACAAGAGAAGGAATCGTCAAAATGGCTTTTATTTAGCCTCATAATCTCTTTTAGCTTTTCTTACTCTCTTCTTTATTTCTCTCTTCAATTGAATGTATTGATTTCTTAACTGTCCATTCCCTCGTTTGATACGCCTATATATGTCTCTTTTTTTACCAATGAGATGTTTTAATCTATTGTTTATCCATTTGGGATCATTTTTGTTTTGATAGAATTTCCCTATTTTTAACATAAGTTGTCTGGGCAGCTAGAACTATGCTTTGAAAAACGTCATATTGGCATCTAACACCACCTACCAGACCCATAGTCAGGTCGTTCCAATTTAGCCCCCCCCCCCAGATCATTTCTCAGTCCCATGAAATCGGCCAAGCGGACATCATGGACAGACTCGATTGCAGTTATTTGGGTAATTCCATGATAACATTCTCTGTCCAGCACTCATACTGGACGGATGCTGGTGCACTGCCTCTTGGTGGCTACTCGAGACATCTTCATTTTCACCAACATGGGGCAGCCGGCAGAAGACGAATAAACACTGTCTGTTTAGAAGTGGTGAAGGGAGTGATACACCCGTCTACAGCGGCTAAAGTTTTGCCCACAATACTGAGGGATATCTACAAGATAGACACTGGTGATTTATTCGGTGTGGCCCTGAATGGGGTGTCCAGAGTATTTGTGAAGTTGCTATCGACTCAGGTGTATGAATGAGTCGTCAACAAGTACCAAGATCGAGTGTATGCTGTCAACACGAACATGGAGGTGAGGATGAGGGACGGGTCACGATCCTACACATGAGTACGAGTAAGGAATATACCATTTGAAGCAGATCACGTTGATATAACAGCGGTCTTCAAAGAGTACGGATGTCAGGATGTGGCATGAAGGCCCCTTAGCAGGACTCATGGCGGGATCTTTTTCACTAAAGATGTTCATCAGGAGACCCATACCATCATACGTGATTATGCCTGAGTTCAAAACTCAGGTATACGTAACGTACGTGGGCCAAAGAAGAATGTGTCGCATATGTGGGGCATATGAACATGTAGCGGCAGATTGTCCGAAGAGAGGGCATCAGCGCTTTGAAGAGGGCATGGATGGAGCACACAAGATGAATGAGGGAACATACACGAAAGTGGAGTGAGATGGTGGAGGGCAGAGAGGTGATATGTCAAACATTACCTCCAATGTCTACAGTGGAACAGCAAAGTGATGTAGAAGACAGGGAGGGTAATGTGGAAGATAGTCCACATATGACATTGGGGGAGGTGTTGGAGGTCCTCCAAGAAGATTCTCTGCCAGAGTTAAGTAAGGCAGGTGGCAATATCATGTCAGAATGTACCGAAAATTGTGTTGACATGGGGGATGTTAGCCCAGTGATAAATGAATTAGTGTGTGAGGAGGTGAGTGTGGAGGTGCATGAGGGTGAAAGTGGAAATGGTCGGGAAGTCTTGGGTGAAAGTTTAATTGTGTGGTGGGAAAATGTGGCAAAAGAGGGGATAAGGGGATATTATAAAAGGTTAGGAAGAGAGGAAGGGTATTGGTCGTATGGGTTGCAAAAGTATATAGAAGGGTTATTGCATAGTTGTTATGAGAAGACTGGATCTAATGTAGTGCAGGAGATTAGGGGATTGAAAGATAGGCTGAGGGATATACAGAATGAAAGATTTGATGCTTGTCGAGTGAAAGCGGGGATGGATGATGTATTATGGGGTGATAGGCCATCGAAGTATGTTTTGGGTAAATGTAGGAAAAGGAGAGAGGGTATGACTGTAAATTGTATAGAAGTGGAGGGGGAATGGGGAGTTATCTGAAAGGGCAGAGACTAAGAATGACTGAGGCGATGGGGGTTTACATGGATAAAAGGTTTGAGAGATATTGGAGGAGTCAAAAACGTGGCGCAAAAGAGAAAGGCATTATAGTGGAGGGAATACAGGTGAAGCTGGGAGGGACTCATTAGCGAGGAAGAGGTGTGGGAGGCGGTGAATGGTTTAAGCAGGGACAAGGCACCGGGGATAGATGGAATTGTTAATGACCTGTATAGGGTACATTGGGACTTATTGAGGGAGTTTTTGGTTTCATTATTGAATAGAATGAAGGAGGAGGGATGTTTAGGGCGTGAACAGGGTATGGGTGTGGTGGTGTTAGTTAAGAAAGGAGGGAAAGGGGAGACAATACGTAATTATAGGCTTTTAGCAATGATGAATGCAGATTATAAGATTTTTGAGAAAGCTTCAAGCTGCACCTCGCTGCTTCAAGCTGCACCTCGCTGCTTCAAGCTGCACCTCGCTGCTTCAAGCGTAGAGGGGAGGGGGTATTAGCGTTGGAGTGGAAAGGGGCGTATGATAGTGTGGAAAGGGAGGTATTGTATGAGATAATGAGATATCAGGGGTTTGGTGAGGAAGTGGTTAGATGGGTGGAAACTGTGTATAAGGATGCATGTGTATGAGTGCAGGTGAATGGTCATGTGGGGAGGGAAGTAAAAATGAAAAAAGGACTGAGTCAGGGATGTCCTCTGCTGCAATGTCTGTTTGCGTGTATGCAAGATCCGTTATATAGGTTAATTGAGGAGGGAGTGTGGAGGGAAGGGAGGGAGGAAGTAGAGGAAGTGAGTGTGGAGTCAGGGATCATGGGGTATGTAGACAATACAACAGTGTAGAGGGACTAGTAAATGTGGGGCGAATCATTAGGTTTTTTTGTAGGGCAATGGGAATGAGGCTTAATGGGGCTAAATCATGATTGTTGGAGGTAGGAAAGTGGGTAGGGGGGAGATTGGGAGAGAGGTATGGGTGGTCAATAGTGGATAGGATCAAAATATGTGGGGTGATGTATATGAGTGATGATGTGGTAGCGCGGAGCATAAATTCTAGTAGGATAGTAAATTTGGCAATGGACAGATTGAAAGGATGGAGGCCTGGGGATCTTACTTTACAACAGAGAGTCATTGTAATAAATGCATTAATATATAGTAAGTTATGGCATGTTGCTGTGTTATATCCCTTGTTGCAGGAGGACGTAAGACAGTTGGAGGTTAGGGTGTTTAGATACATTTGGCGTATGGAAAACTGTGGCTGAGAAAAGAAATAGTTAGGAATAGGGTGGGAATGGGGGCTTAGGATTAGTACCGTTAGAACGTAGATTAATATGTATATTCATAAAAAGATGTGTTGTGAGATGGGGAGGGGTAGATGCCAGGAGGTTTGGTAAAGTGGCAGGGGAATTAAGTAGGTGGAAGGGGGGCAGGATGATGGGGCAATGTTGGGACCTACTGAGGAATATGGTGGTGATTAAAGATTCTCACAAGTTAACTGCAAGTGCTATGGAGAAGATTGGGTGGGGAAGTGGCGTAATAGAGGGTGAGGCAGAATATCCTATGTATAATTGGGGTAGTATATGGAAAGGGTTAAAGGGAATGAGGTTGAGGACTAGAGATCGGGTACTGATATACAGATTTTTACATGGTGCGGTGGCATCAAAAGTGACATTGTATAGGATGGGGATAGTGAAAGATGAGAGTTGCGTAAGGTGTGGGGAGCAGGAAACGGTGTTGCACGCTATATATTTTTGTGAGGATTTAGGGATAGTAAGGGAGTGGATGGGCAGAGTGTTAAGGAAAATGAGGAGGGGAGGGATATCGCTATTGAGGGCGATAAGTTTGGATATAAGTGGGATGGGACTACATGTGAGAAGGGGATTAATGTATTTAATGGTTGATTACATGTGGGTGTCATGGAGGTTAAGAACGGCAGGGGTGCGGGAACGCATAAGGGTTTATAGCAGGAAGTATGATTAGAACGAAAAGTATGAATAGGGGGGGTGTATGGAGGGAGTTGGGAGAAAAGCTTCTCTGGGGATTACAAAGAGATGAGATTAGGAGTCTTGTTGAGTGTGTAGGATAGGTTTTGCAAAGGGGCATGACACGGGGGGAGGGAAGGGTTACTCATACTTATTGAGGGGGGATTTAGGGTGGAAGGAAAAACATAAGGTGTATGGGTGTGATTGACGGAAATAGAATTAAAGAGGGGTAGGTCATGAAAGTGGTGAGTGTACATGAGAAGAAGAAAGGGGGGGGAGAGGGCGGACGGACGACGATAAATTATGATGAAGAAGGGTGACGGATAATGGAAAGGAAAGGGGGTTAGTGCATGTGTGGATGTAAGCAAAATAAAAACAGACTGACGGAGACAAATGTGTAGGACTTATTAAAGTAAGGGGAAATATGAAGGTTTACATCACATAACGCGGATTATTAATGTGGAGTTGCTAAGTAGCTAGTAAGCAATGTCATTGGAAATGAGTTGTGGAAGTGATGTGAAAGGGAAAGGAAGATATCTCGTAAGTGTCGTGTAAGTGTAAATCATTTGGGCATAAAGATACTTTAAAGATGTTGTTTGGTGTCATTAAAAGTTCTGTTGTCACGGCCTAATGGAGCATAAGACAAACAAATACTGCTGTGCAAAGTCAAAAGGGAAATGAAAGGTTGTATGTAAGTAAAGAGGTAAACAGGTGTGTACCTTGGACAAGAGTCCAACATGTAATTAAATGTAATGTTATATGTAGAAGAGTACGGACCAAATTAGACACCATGTGTGGGGAACGGAGTGTTGTTAAACAGTTATATGCATAGTGTAAAGGCAAGACCTAAGTCTGTGTACATTGAAGAGACATGGTGGCATTAAGCGCGCCAGCGCATGTTAGAGAAGATATAATAGTGCAGGAAAGAGCATTGGAATATAAAGTTGTATAAAGTCAGTTAGGTAAAAGTGTTAAGTAGGGGATGTAGTAAATGCTTAATGCATAGTAAACCGGAAAGAGATGACAGTGAAGGAAGAGGAAATATGAATGATCTTCATATTATGGGGTGGTATCTTATATTACTACATGGTAGTAGTGCATATGTAACTTGGAATACCTTTGAAGAAGATGTACCTTTGAAGAGTTTCGAGAGTTTTTTTTTTTACTCTCATAAACTCTAATAAAATATGAGACTAATATAATAAAGAATAATGTTGATGATGCTTCGGTGTTAAATAACAGACACAAGGGCAGAAATACTTAGTTTAATGTGTGGAAAACATTTGTTTAATGGGATAAACTTATAGGCTTTCCTTTGGTTAAGAAGTATAAAAATTGATGTTTTTTCAATATATGTATTAATTCTATAGTATATGTGTCAACTTATATTATTTAATTATGTACATATACGTATATGTATTTTAAATAAAATATAAAAAAAATCCATGATATATTGAAATTAAGTGATTTGTGATCGATTTCCCCAAGCTCATCATTAACCTCAAGATTATTAATTAGTAATTCCTTGTTGGCAAGAACCAAGTCAAGCAGGTTGTTTCCTCTAGTTGATTGAATTCAAATACTAAATGACGGTGTATCACAATTAAAATTATTTTTTGTATAGAGATTGAATTATATAAGAGCCGGTCTGGGATTATGCAAGGGGATGTGAAGCCTGTTAGAAAGAACGTACAGAACAAAAAGTTTGGTGAACTGCTCAGTTGGTTTCTGAGTAAAAGTGGCCATGCAGTACAATATTATTTGTTTATAAAGGCATTTCTTGTTACTTTTCTATAGCCAGTTCCTCTAACAAGTTTATGTTTCTTTGTCATTAAACTACATCTTTTTTTTATAAAGATTTTGCTTCTTCCCTTTTGAGACATATATAGATGATATAGATAGTTTTACGAGAGTCAAGCTTTGGTAGGATGCCTACTGCTCATTCCTAACTGATGCTATCCTGTGAACCAGATCCTACCAGAAATCAAACTATTAATGCTATCTTATTTTACTTAGTGTTTGTATAATGCTTAGGCCTTCCGACTCAGGCCTAAGCATTATACTCATAGGTTGTGGCACCACTTATATTACTAACCGATTTGATTAACCCTTTTCTTTGTAGTTATCCGATTTATCTTTATCTCTTATCCCAAACTTCAGATTACTGGAGGGGTCATTTTTGCCCTTGATGATCTCCTAACCCCAGGCTGTGATTGATGTCCACTTCACTTCTCTGTTTTCGAAAACACAAAGTTCCCAATAATATTGCGTTGAATAAGTCCCACTTTGCCAATTTTATTAAATATATAGCGATACTGTTTGCCATTCAATAACTAAAGAACGCATTTTATTAAATAAATTGGTTACCATGTACTAACTAGACAAGTCATTTTATGATAAGCTTGAAACACTTAGTTCTAGTATATTTAAATTTGAAGTATTTTTGTATGGAATTTTAGCTGTAAAGACGCAAATTTTCCACTTTGAAAAGAAAAATTGTCAAAATCAAATAATTTTTCTTTCGGTTTTCTAAAGAACTTTCAGTGGGATTAAACTATTAACAAGAAACTGAGAAATATTGATAACTTGTTATTTTGTTGTGTTTTGAAATATTCATAGAATATTATGAGAGTCCATTATATTCCACGTTCTCCAAGACTTTCGTTTATAATTTCAGAACTCTTCATTTGATCTGGTACAAATTTTCAAAACTTGTTTTCTTAATTATATATATTAAATTCCCGAGATAAAACTTCTATTTTATAATTTGAGAAAGCCTCTTGTGGTCGCCTTCAACACTCGCGTAGCCTACTTAAAACAAGACTATGTATATGTGCGGGTTTTTTCCACTTTTTTTCTCAGAAAGGTAGAATATTATTTTGCATCAAGTAACAGGAATATGTCTCCTCAAGTGTAAGGGATGCCCTGAAGCCGTTGAAGGGTTCTTGATCCATGGAACTGAATTTATTCTCCCCTTAAGATTGAAACTGTCTCTTATTTCCCAGGCGCTGTATAACCCCTATGGGTTTATCGCATCCTATGATTAAGAAACGATTCTGAATTGCATCAAATTTTAAATGATGTGTCTTTTGAAATGGATGAAACGTTGTGCGCTATATGTAGGTGCAAATTTTGACAGTTAATATGCAATAACTGGAGAATGGATCTTTTGGTCGGCTGTAAACTTACAATGCTGAAGTAGTTTCCTCAAAGAAAGATTCCCCTTGATTTTAGGGTGTGTAAATTTTTATTTGCAAATATTATTAAATTAATTTACTTCTGTAAAATAACTGAAGAATCTTTTTTTTGAACAGTGTTGACTTTACTGTGTCATGTTAAGTTACTTACACAACGTACTTTTATGTGCCCATAATATCTGTGTACCCTGAAATATAACTTACTTAATTACCTACTTAAATTACTTATCTATTTTAATTACTTCACCGCTCTTAACTTGTTAACGCATCTTCTGAGCTGCTCCAAACTCAGTGTATTGGTTTATTTTAGGATTTCGACTTTTGCAAGGAAACATAATGTATAACTTAGTCTTGGTTCAAGGCCGGTGTTTTGTCTTTGTATTCTCTAGTTTGCCATTTTTATAAAGAAATTTGAATAGTAGTTTCCTCGTGATAACCTATGAATGCCACTTCTGATTCGTTTCAAATCTTCAACACATTTAACTGTGTTTGAAACTTGTGCAGCACTCAGAATTATTCCTATTGAGTGCACTGCGGCACAGAGTTATGCAATACGGGATACTGTTCTCAGATGCCGCAGCGACAGAAATGGATCTAGTTTTATTAAATTCATGGAGAAGCGCTAAGAACTAAGCTGATCATTACCTGGAGGAGGCATCCAGAATGAGCAACATGGCGTTCATCATGGAGAAAGAGGTGTAGAGGTGACGGAGGTCTGAGAGAGACCGGCGAGTGATGGCCAGGAACCGAGTGGACCACAACAGAAGGCGGCCCTTGAGAGCCCACTTGGCGGAAGCTGCCAGGAAGGTGGAGTCATCACTCACCACCATCACCGTCACACACCACGACATTTGGCGCACCTGTTGACACGACAAGTAATGTAGTTCTCATTGACTGTTGTTGTTGTTTGTATCATTGTAACTGACCTGTTTACTATTGATGCAAAAGACCTACCTGGCGAGCCTGGGCAACCACTCGCGACAACTTCGCCTCAGTCAGATTAAGGCTATTGCATTCTGCTGCCACTTCGAACACCGTCAACCCCCAGGACGCTCCCAGGCCTTGCAGTTCCTATAATGAAAAACAACAATTTAAGCAAGTAATGGTACCATATGCAGACTAGAGATGTAGTTATGGGGATTTGCTAAAACCGATCGATACGCTCCACTACCTCCCAAAAAATTTACAAATCCTGAAGGCAGCTCCAAGACCTGACTTAAGCTTCTCACACTTCCAGGATCTCAACCAATTCTCCGAGATAAATTCCAAGTCTCAGATGCTGAAAGGAATAACCAATTAAGTGGCCAGACTCCCATAATAAAAATGAAATTCTTGATGTAGTTTCGTCTCTGCTTGATCCGAGAGGTAATTCCTGTAGTCCATAAACACATCCTCCAGTATGCGACACGCTTGAGAAATTGTCGAGAGCGTGATTGTGACACTCCATTGCGTCAATGTAGTCTGTGTCAAGAAGACGTCCGTTATTCAACACCATGTCCTAAAGTACCTAATGCATCTAAAGTTCACTATATAATATAGATTTAAAAGCGAGTGTTACTAGTGACGTTAGAAGTAACGGGATAAGCGAAGTTGTATTATCTGTAGTTGTATTATCTAGGGTGGATATGATCCATAAAGGAAAATGCATTGCTAACAAGCACTGTTTGATAAAATATCTCAAAGAACATTTGTTAGAAGATCCCCTTTGTCAAATTAGAGAAATTTTAATCAGTATCCGTTGTACGAAATATTAATCAGTATCCGCTGTACGAAATATTAATCAGTATCCGCTGTACGAAATATTAATCAGTATCCGCTGTACGAAATATTAATCAGTATCCGCTGTACGAAATATTAATCAGTATCCGCGGTAGTAATAGATAGTCTTCCTAATAACATCAAGAGAGGTTTAAGTGGAAGCGTTGTAAGTCTGAAAAACCAACATCTGAAGTTAGCTACGCAAAACGTGGTAAATATGTTAGGGCATATAGTTTTGTTTCTAGGCAGTGCTGTATGACCCTAGTGGGTTTAGCGCTTTTTTTATTATAATAATTTGTTGCTAGGTTGTAACTATTATGACATATTTGCCAGTGCCATTTATGACCACAGGCATGGTCACGTGATTACGGACAGATACCCCTGAGCATGTCATCTGACTATTACATGCCAATGTTAACGCCAGTGTAACACCAGTACGGACACAGATGAAGAATTGACCCAAAATCAGCATCATAGTAAGGTAAATAATAAATAGGATCTATACTGGGTAAGGTTTCCTTTGAGGTTGATTATTAATCAAAAGAAGCGCTAAACACACGAGGATCATCTTTGGAAGTTAAGTAACATGAGTTAACCCTTCGACCCCCTCCTTCCCTTCGCCAGTTGAACTCTCCCATCAGAGAGAACCACATGAAGTAACAGGAACTGACTACACCGGTTCCATTACTTCGTCCAAAACACCTAACAATAAGAGGGTAAATGTGTCTCACAAAGGTCACTTTCACTCACAGATAATCAGTTGCAGGATATTTGGTCTTTTGTCTTGCTATGACAAGTGTATACCATATATATTAAATAATAATTCATTGTTCCCAAGAATCTTCGTAGCACACTCCACATTTACCATTACCAGGGCAATACATCATGAGGTAGCTGCACACATGACAACGGAATTATTCGTTAGCCGGAAGATCTTGTCCGCATGTCATGATCTCTGATAATGGCAGTAACTTGATGCTAAGTTAGAGAAGCTGAATCAGTGTCACATGGCATTGTTTTACATTAAAATACCCATAGTATGCGCATAGCTAGGACTGGTAATGCAATGTGGAGTGTGATACGAAGATTCTTGGGAACAATGAATTATTATTTAATATATATAGTATACACTTGTCATAGCAAGACAAAAGACCAAATATCCTGCAACTCATTATCTGTGAGTGAAAGTGACCTTTGTTTTACGAGAACAATTGTGTCCTAGTGTCAAGAGGTAAGGTGAATACTCCCTCCTCTGCTAGTGATGAGCGACTACTCTCTGCTGATGCTAGGCTGTCTCCACTCTCAAGCCTGATACACGTGTTGTAATGTATAGGCTTTCACACTATATACTCGAAATACGAAGTTACTTAAATTACATCTTCAGCTTCGTTAAACTTTTACTTATACAAGCGACTGAATATTAATCTATTAAGTCTCTACTATTAAATTAATCATATGATTAATTTATTGATAGTTGAAAGTTTGCCAAGCCTGCATGCAGTAACCCCCCTCCCCCCTCCCTTCAAACTTACATATATCGGTAAATGAACTGAACTACTTTTTTTTATTTTTCACAATAATAGCCCTGATGCGCTAAATGATATGTTTATTTTGATAAACAAAACAATACAAAATAATGGTCTAATGTGAGGAAGAGTGAATATCTCTGAAGCTTACGGAAACACTTTTATGGTGAGGGAGCTGTGCATAATGACAAGTGTGACCACACCAGACTACTAGTATTGTGCTCGTTGATACTGACTACACCAGACTACTAGTATAGTGCTCGTTGATACTGACTACACCAGACTACTAGTATAGTGCTCGTTGATACTGACTACACCAGACTACTAGTATAGTGCTCGTTGATACGGACTACACCAGACTACTAGTATAGTGCTCGTTGATACTGACTACACCAGACTACTAGTATAGTGCTCGTTGATACGGACTACACCAGACTACTAGTATAGTGCTCGTTGATACTGACTACACCAGACTACTAGTATAGTGCTCGTTGATACGGACTACACCAGACTACTAGTATAGTGCTCGTTGATACGGACTACACCAGACTACTAGTATAGTGCTCGTTGATACTGACTACACCAGACTACTAGTATAGTGCTCGTTGATACTGACTACACCAGACTACTAGTATAGTGCTCGTTGATACGGACTACACCAGACTACTAGTATAGTGCTCGTTGATACTGACTACACCAGACTACTAGTATAGTGCTCGTTGATACGGACTACACCAGACTACTAGTATAGTGCTCGTTGATACTGACTACACCAGACTACTAGTATAGTGCTCGTTGATACTGACTACACCAGACTACTAGTATAGTGCTCGTTGATACTGACTACACCAGACTACTAGTATAGTGCTCGTTGATACTGACTACACCAGACTACTAGTATAGTGCTCGTTGATACTGACTACATCAGACTACTAGTATAGTGCTCGTTGATACTGACTACACCAGACTACTAGTATAGTGCTCGTTGATACTGACTACACCAGACTACTAGTATAGTGCTCGTTGATACTGACTACACCAGACTACTAGTATAGTGCTCGTTGATACTGACTACACCGGACTACTAGTATAGTGTTCGTTGATACTGACTACACCAGACTACTAGTATAGTGATCGTTGATAGTGACAGTCCCAAGACGAGATGGCCTTAAGGTAAGGTCAGTGAACTCTGTCCAGACAAATATGGCACAATCCAAAATTGAAAGTCTTGAGCATGGGGTGATCATTGCACCTTCTATAGATAAATTAGTACTATTGGGTATGAATTGTGCCAGTGAACCAAGGAAGAAAGAAGCATATCTTTGTACAGTGACCAAGAGGATCACGTCCAGAGTGCTGATGATTCCAAGGGTAAGGGGGTGAGGGAAAGTATTCCTCAGGATGACCACCATCACATGGGACAGCACCAGGGATACGTCCTATAATGAGCGAGGGCACACAAGCAAGGTCGAAGTGGAAGCTACTCGGCCAGAACGAACAATTTTAGTCAATGTTGACTTCCCTTGGTCTCCAGTGTGGAAATTATTATACAATTTGCTTCTACATGTGTTATTTATAGCACCTAGATGAGTTAGGAGATTGTAATCGAGTCACGTCATGCAAAGGGCTAAAATTCCCTTTAAAAAGGGAAGAAAGTTGATATGTTGGTCTAGTAAAGAAAACTGAGTTAAAAGTGATGTCACATGTATGCGCCAATTACAGTGCAGCATGAGTCAGCTAAAAATCTCTGATATTTGCCAAAATAGGTCTTTTAATAAGGTATAACGAGATTATTGACGCAATGTACTGAGGGTGGAGGCGTGAGGTAGTAGTGGGTATCCAGTGCTCAGTGGAGCATAGGAAGTAGTAGTCAGCAGTTGAACTGATATCCAGAGCAGTTGAACGGATATCCAGAGCAGTTGAACGGATATCCAGAGCAGTTGAACGGATATCCAGATCAGTTGAACGGATATCCAGAGCAGTTGAACGGATATCCAGAGCAGTTGAACGGATATCCAGATCAGTTGAACGGATATCCAGAGCAGTTGAACGGATATCCAGAGCAGTTGAACGGATATCCAGAGCAGTTGAACGGATATCCAGAGCAGTTGAACGGATATCCAGAGCAGTTGAACGGATATCCAGAGCAGTTGAACGGATATCCAGATCAGTTGAACGGATATCCAGAACAGTTGAACGGATATCCAGAACAGTTGAACGGATATCCAGAACAGTTGAACGGATATCCAGAACAGTTGAACGGATATCCAGATCAGTTGAACGGATATTCAGAGCAGTTGAACGGATACCCAGCCTAGATGAACGGATATCCAGGGCAGTTGAACAGATATACATAGCAATTGAACAGATATCCAGAGCTGTTCAACGGAAATCCAGATCAGTTGAACAGATATCCAGAACAGTTAAACGTATATCTAGAACAGTAGAACGGATATCCAGAGCAGTTGAGCAGATATCCAGAGTAGTTCAACGGATATCCAGATCAGTTGAACAGACATTCAGTCTAGTTGAACGGATATCCAGAGCCAAGTCTAGCCAGTAACTTCAATAGTTCAACAGCGTAACTCAGTGCGACTGTAACAGCAGCTGAGTACTCTATGTCATTGAAACATTCAACAGAGAGTTCCACACTGAAAAGTCAACAGTGGCCATCATTCCTCTGCAGTATCCTATACAAACACGAAACTCTCAGGGAGTGCTGGTAACATTTCATGTATAGTGGATAGTAGATATAGATAATAACCATTGCTGTGTAGGTACTGTAAACATACTAGAAAGGAAGGGCATTGGCGGATAGTGGCTCGATGATCAATTTGTCCTTCAAGAGGTACAGTTCACCATAAAACATGAGCTAAAACTTATTTGAGATTAGCCATGTATCAAGGAAAAATGTCCGTTAGTCTAGGTTACCCTGGGTAAATTCCTGATTACAGGTCCATAAGAAGACTCCTCGATAGTGAGGCCTAAAAGTGGATGAACCAGTAAGTCGACCGAGTACCAGCGGGAGTGTAGTCGGATACATTAGACAAGAAGTACTTTTTGTACAAATAATTCCAGTGGATATTATTGAAGTTAACAAATATCCTCAGCATAATCACAATATTATTTAAGCTACCTAGACCGTTTAGAAGACGTAGAGTAACTCCAGCTTTACCCTGAAAACATCTGAATGCCAAATATCTAATCTGTATAGGAGAGTAACTTACTAGAGTGGAATATACAGAAGGAAGCGTACAATACATAGGTGTCATAAGCACACTTAGAGAACAGTGTCAACATTAGAAGCTCTCGGCTCTAACATTTTACTCTATAATAAATATATTAGTGTTGACACACCGTGAAGACAGTAGTGAGGACAGTGGTGTATTCTATGAAGTGTAGCACGACACAGGGGTGGTAAAGAGGTGTTGACACACGGTGGAAACAGTGGTATATTTTGTGTCAGGATGTAGATAGTGGTAGTGTTGGCACATCGTGAAGTCACTGGTGGAGAAGGTGTCTTAGGACACAGGTGACGAAAGTAGTGTTGACCCACCATGAAGACAGTGGTGGGGGAGGTGCTGCCATCTGTGAGGAGGATGACGGAGCATCGAGGCTGCCATGTTTTAGCTGCTACGGCCGCCACACCCGCCCCTGCCACCCTCAGCGTCTCCTCCAGACCTAAAAATGAAAGTAACCTAAAAATTTCATAACTGAAATATTACTAACATCTTTCTAATAATCAAATTTACACGTAACATCTTAATTTTTTTTATTATAACATATATAATTTTAAGGGTAGAAATAATGTAATGTGACTTTTGTGGATCACAAGTTAACTAGACTCGCTCAAGTCCTGCAAGATCTGAGAAAGGTATTCCCCATTATTGCAGGGAAATCCAATTTTTATAATAAAATTGGCAAATTATGACTTTCCATCTCATTGCAAACCTTCGAATGAGAAAAATAAACGAGCGTTGAAAATTTTAAGTCGAGCGGTGCATTTATGTTTATACACACCCATTTGAGTTTTTTCTTTTTTCTTATCAGTTCTTATTTCATCTCCATGGGGAAGGGGAGAAGAATGGGACAAAACTGGTCTAATTTGCCCGAAATGCTTCAGCATAACAAGCGGCTTTCTATATATAGTAGGATGTCATTGATGTCAGCTAGGCCTGTATACTTTGTACATGTACTTGTAGTAAATAAAGATATTTTTATTTTATTATAAATTCTTAACCCACGAACTCCTTCACCAAATAACACATAGTTACATATGTAGAACGAATATTTAAAAGATGGAACTTGCAAGCAAGACACACAGTGATAACCATCTTCTACCAGAGGAGAAGGATGTCTGGCTATCCTGATCCACGAGTTGCAGACATCGCTTCACAGGATTGGTGGGCTTTCTTGTGATTGGCTGATGACCCAGTAATTAGTATAGCGGGGCCCCGATTGATATAATCTTAATTGTCAGTTCACTGGCTTGGGTAGCATACGTCGAATAAATTGTAACGCCCTCAATCTCCTCATCTTCCACCTTTCTTCGCATTGCACCGAAGAAGACAGTGGTTAGCGAAATATTTCCAAAATAAATTTACCCAAGTGTTGCACAAGTGTCTCATTTATCAACTTGTCGGGTTTCTAAAACACTTTTTCACACCCACTAATATATCTGAAACTGCTTCTGTTCTCGATCACATGAGGACCAACACCTGGGCGTCCCAGAGTACAGGTGTTATTATGGAGAGGACAACTGATCACTCTCCTACTTTTTTAATAACTTACATCACAAAATGTCCTCTGGAAACCAAACAATCTACTTGTAAACTCCACAATATTCAATCAGTTAACAAATTTAATGAAGCTTTTAAAAATATCTGTTGGAAAAGAAAATTCAAAATGAACCTGGAGGTAAATTACGGAGTAGAAATCTTTCTTAATATTACTAAACATCACAACGACGAACACTGTCCAAACAAGAACTAACTAATAACAAGGAAAAGGCAAAATAAACCAGATAAAACAATAAATAGCAAACACGTTAGTGAGAGCAAATACAGATTAGGCCTCATTTCCAAGAAATTAGAATACCTGGAGAGGGTTTCGGGGGTCAACGCCCCCGCGGCCCGGTCTGTGACCAGGCCTCAAGAGAAAATACAAACAAAATTATTATTCTACTAGATTTAATAATTTTAAAGGAGATACAAAACTGGAAAAGACTCTCCCGAATTTTAGGATCCAGAAAATCTCTGAGAAACAAACAAATAATTCTTTAAGATGCCCCGTGGCCCGTGGCCCGTGGCCCATGGCCTAGTGGGAAAAGCTCTCGCTTCACACGGCTAGGGTCCGCGTTCGATTCCTGGCGAAGGGTGAAAACATTGGACGTGTTTCCTTACACCAGTTGTCCATGTCCATCCATCAGTAATAATGGGTTCCTGGGTGTTAGTCGACTGGTGTGGGTCACATCCTGAAAATTAACGTAATTTGCTCGAAATGCTCTGCATAACAAGCGGCTTTCTGTATAGTATGTCATTGATGTCAGTTAGGCCTGTATAGCTTGTACTTGTACTTGTAGAAATAATTTTTTATTATTATTATTATATTTAGCACGATATTTACACCCCCTTTATTTATTCTTGTTTTCCATTTATACACCTAATTCTACGCCTTTCTAGAGAATGTAGATTCAGGGCCCTCAATCTATCCTCGTTCTTGTCTCTCCTATTTTTAAAGCTACTCAAGGTTTTAGCTTTAGTGACTAACTGAATAGAAATGAGATACCAACAATAATGCACAAAAAAGCTGCACAATTATCTCCAGCTAATGCATTATTTTTCAACAAATCACTTGAGGAACAAAGCTTTCCAGAGGTTCTCAAGAGAGTCATGGTAACTCTCATCCACAAAGGTTGTTAGTTTAAGTTGGGAAACATTCGTCAGGAAACTGACGTGCGTCTTAATTACATTATTACCCACCACTGGCGCTTTTGGTTATCGTTGGTCAGCCTTCCACTCGCTTACCAGTCCACCACTTTAAAAACTGATATAATTACAAAAGTTGTGATTCAACTGATTTTAATAACTAATAACTACACACCAATCTTTAATCAATCAATATTATAAAAAAATATACAATATACTTACTCCTTGTCAGTTTGGGTTAAGATCAAAAAAAGTTCTAAAGATGCAATAATAAGAATGTTCGACACAGTTTCTTCAGCACTAGACAGAAATAAATGTCCTATGGGACTTTTCATTGATCTACGTTACCGATGGAAATAAATGGTATAAAATACCGACACAATGGAAAAATAAACACATAAGCAGTATAATGTGATCCTTTATTGACAACGTTTCGCCCACGCAGTGGGCTTTATCGAGTCACAGACAGATCTGTCTGTGACTCGATAAAGCCCACTGCGTGGGCAACGTGCATAAAGATCACATATACTGCTATGTTTATTTTTCCATCTACGTTACCGCAACACTCTCCTTCTCAGCAGACACAGTTACACATATTTCTAATTCTACCTCTTTCCCAGACATGTAACCATATATACGATACCACTACAGTAGTGTAATATACACTAATATTTACATATCACAACACAATATAGTGTACTACACTAGTGTAATATACACTAACATCTACACGTCACAGCCCATCACAACATCATATAGAATGGGATATATTACCAGTGAAGAGGCCTAGCTAGGCTGTAGCAGCAACACTGAAAATCTTTTTAGTCAAAGGATTGAGTTGCCTAATATATTTTTTTTTTATTTAGTATTGGTAAATGTTTAACCTGCCATTATTAATGAAATGAAAGATGCGAAGATTTAAAGAAGTGAGTAGTGAGAAGATTGATATAACTGTCTAACAATTACTTCTGGCTACTCCTCATCTTCAACAAGATCATTTCCCATCTTTCTCAGTCCAGGTTTTTGATATACTGTGAATCATCATTTTCTCTTTAGTGAGAAATCTATGAAAATAATTGTGGTCATCCAAAATTGTCTTATTCCAGTTTCATGGCATATGATTTTTTTTTTTTAACTGTGTGAGATTGTAGATATATGTATGAAAATGTGTATATATGTGTATATATTCTGTGGAGTGTGATGTATGTGTGCATATTTGAGTTTACATACTGCTAGTAACAATGAAAGGAGACGATTATGTATGTTTTGTATGAATGTACGTATATGTTTCATACAGAGGATTATGTGTGTGTTGATAAATTTATTCATTTATGTGTGTGATGGTGTATGTTGAGATTGTATGTGTGTGTGTGTGTGTGTATGTGTGTGTGTGTGTGTGTGTGTGTGTGTGTACGTATAAGAGTGTACACTTGTGAACCTTTGCGTATCCTACAGAAACAAGAGACGAATAACAAGGAAAAAATATAACAGATAACAATTAATTACAGTTTCCATTTAGGGAACTTGTAGGTTTACTCATGGACACTAATATATACACCAAAAAACTTTCACAAATGCACTTACACAGTTAAATAATCGAACGAACTAATAGTTGATATGGATGTAATATGAAATATAAATAGAAGTCCGAAATTGTTATTGAGTGACCACTGCTTAGTGAACTAACTGTGTGAGAGACGTCTCTCATCTAGGTAGTCTACCTGTTGTTGTTGTTGTGTTGTTGTCTTTGTCCTTGTGTTATTGTCTGTTGTTGTTCTGCTCTTGTGTTGTTGTCTAGTCCTTGTGTTGTTGTCATGTTGTCTGATCCTTGTGTAGTTGTCATGTCCTTGTGTTGTTGTCATGTTGTCTGATCCTCGTGTTGTTGTCTGATCCTTGTGTTGTTGTCTGATCTTTGTGTTGTTGTCTGATCCTTGTGTTGTCCTCATGTCCTTGTGTTGTTGTGTGGGGTGGGACTGCTAACCTCGGGGAAGTGGTGAATGGTGAATATCCGAGGGGACAAGGATGGACACCTGAAGCCATGGACCTGAGTGAGGTATTCATAACTTAATGATCTTCCTTTCAGATCCTCAAGAACCTCAAGATCCTCAAGCTCCTCAAGAACCTCAAGATCCTCAAAAATCAAGACCCTCAAGAACCTCAAGATCCTCAAGAACTTCAAGAATTTCAAGACTCTCGGGACCTTCATGAACTTCAAGACCTTCAAGAACTTCAGAACGCGCTGACCTTAGGGTAGTGGTGAAGGGAAGACATGCGGGGGCCCACGGATGGATTCCTGGACACACGAACCTGGGGAAGGCAAGAGGCTAGATGCAAGAGTTGAAATTACTGAGAGAGTGAAGGATAGTGGTTGTTGAGACAGACCTTGGGGAAATGGGGAAGGGAGACTATCTGAGGGGACACAGATGGACTCCTGGACACATGGACTTGGGGAAAGCATCAGAAATTCAGTAAGTGGGAGAGTGGACGTTAAAGACGAACCACTGGCCTCCACGTGGCAGGGTCTGGTAACTCAGAGATAACTCTGAGGCTGACAGTGGTCACAAACTTTTGTCCTAATATATGTATTAAAGTTTATGGGATACTGGATACCTTTCTCGGATCATTGAAGTAGAGGAGGCTGAGCTTGTGAGATACAGGGATACCTTTCTCGGATCATTGAAGTAGAGGAGGCTGAGCTTGTGAGAAACAGTAATTTGTTGCCAAGTGTCTTGTAAGTTTTCCTTGTAAGTTACTTTTTCGTCGTGTGCACTTTATGTCTTCACTTGTAGTTCATGTTACACCATCACTGTAGTTCACGTTACACCATCACTGTAGTTCACGTTACACCATCACTGTAGTTCAGTTACACCATCACTGTAGTTCATGTTACATCATCACTGTAGTTCACGTTACACCATCACTGTAGTTCAGACTTCACATCCATCACTGTAGTTCACGTTACACCATCACGTTCGTTACCCATCACTGTTCACGTTACACCATCACTGTAGTTCACGTTACACCATCACTGTAGTTCACGTTACACCATCACTGTAGTTCACGTTACACCATCACTGTAGTTCACGTTACACCATCACTGTAGTTCACGTTACACCATCACTGTAGTTCACGTTACACCATCACTGTAGTTCATGTTACACCATCACTGTAGTTCACGTTACACCATCACTGTAGTTCACGTTACACCATCACTGTAGTTCACGTTACACCATCACTGTAGTTCATGTTACATCATCACTGTAGTTCACGTTACACCATCACTGTAGTTCACGTTACACCATCACTGTAGTTCACGTTACATCATCACTGTAGTTCACGTTACACCATCACTGTAGTTCATGTTACATCACTGTAGTTCACGTTCACATCCTGTAGTTCACGTTACACCATCACTGTAGTTCATGTTACATCATCACTGTAGTTCACGTTACACCATCACTGTAGTTCATGTTACATCATCACTGCACTTCATGTTACATCATCACATGTGCTATATAGAACACCTTCAGGTGTTGCTAACGTTATTATTTCGTGTGTTGGTCACCTTACAACAACATCTTAGACCTTCAGCTGTAGTTAATATCACACCATTTGTATTTCACTTATTCTTACTTATCTTACAAGAACGAACTGGTGACTTATATTCTGCACCTAACTTAGTTAATTTGTTGGAGCCGTTCTTGTAGGAAGCTGTTCTGGTGACTAGTAATCTCCAGTTTTCTGCTGACAGAGACGTAACTAACAGAGACATAACTAACAGGGACGTAACTAACAGAGACATAACTAACAGAGACGCAACTAACAGAGACGTAACTAAGAGAGACGCAACTAACAGGGACGTAACTAACAGAGACGTAAGTCCTGATCACTTAAAACAGACCACCTGGGTGTCAGCCTCACTACTGACTTATGTAGTAGATCTCAATAACTGAAGATAATGGCTCTGAGGAAAAGCTCAGTATTTTACAAATGCCTAGGTTTCTAACACTGAGAAAAATTCAACATTATTCAATTTTTCCTAAACTTACATAAATTATAATCTAAATTTTTCAAAATGTAAAAATTCAACATTATTCAGAAAAATTGTAACTTCATAAAAATAATAATTATTCTTCATTAAAGTTCAAATAGATCTTGCCTAAAGATATTTGGGGAAACATTGTTTATTTTGCAACACAGATTTAAACTTTATTGTTGTTAGAATGTTTACTGTCAGCACTCTGTTCCAGGGAGAGTGTCAGCACTCCGTTCCAGGGAGAGTGTCAGCAGTCAGCTCCAGGGAGAGTGTCAGCAGTCCCAGGGAGTGTCAGCAGTCAGTTCCAGGGAATGTCAGCAGTCAGTTCTAGGGTGAGTGTCAGCACTCCGTTCCAGGGGTAGTGTCAGCACTTCGTTCCAGGGAGAGTGTCAGCAGTCAGTTCCAGAGAGTGTCACAAGTGGTGACCTGTACTTAACTCAGTGGTGACCTGTACTTAACTCAGTGGTGACCTGTACTTAACTCAGTGGTGACCTGTACTTAACCCAGTGGTGACCTGTACTTAACTCAGTGGTGACCTGTACTTATCTCTGTGAAGATGTGTCTTGTCTACTCTGTGCTTTACCAGCAGCTAAAGGAAGAACGGAGGGTGGCTAAGCTTGAGATACAGCGACTGACTGAGGAAAACAAGAGGGTTCGTAGTAATCCTCCTGTTGAGAATCCTCAAGCCAAGAAAGGAACCTGGACAGAGGCTGGAAAGCATAGGACAAAGTTAAGGATCAAGAGGACGGATAGAAAGGTAGAATCAACGAAGATCCAGGAAACTGTTGTAGAGACATTGAACCCATTCTCCGTGTTACCCGATGAATATGAGTCGACTACTGGGAACGTCACGACGAACGACACCAAACATTGTTGATGTTGGGAATAGCCAGGTTAGGTATATGGATAGGGCCTTCTGCTTGAAGGATAGGAGTAGGAGACAGAGGTTTTGCTTTCCTGGGGCTGGGATGGAGGATATTGTTAACCGGCTTGACAACATCATAAACGGTAATGGGATCAATCCTATAATCTGACTCAGTGCTGGAGGCAAAGATGTAGGCAAGAGTAGAAGTGAGGATTTAGTTAGAAGGTACAGGACAGCAATAGACATAATTAGGAAGAAGGTGGGCGCCCTGTTATATTTTGGCAAGAAGGTATGTTGGAAATGAATGGTTGTCCAGAGCAAATTGTATTAATTGTTGGCTGGACAAGCACAGTAAGGATAATGCAGTACCATTCATTGACAACTGGGACCACTTCTTCGGTAGAAATGACATGTATGCCAGGGATGGGGTTCACGTATCCAGGGCAGGTGTGAGTTTTCTTGCTAGCTCAGTTGAGGGTGTTGTTAGGACTTTAAACTTGGATTAGTTAGAGGTATGGGTTTAGAAATGGAAAATAATGAGTATGGATATATTGACTTTGGCTTTGATACTATGAATCTTAAAAATAACAGTCATGGAGTAGCACAGGGTAATGATAATTACAGAAATTGTGTAAAAGCAAAGGTGAATAGGAAAAAGGCTCAGAAGAAAAAACATATAACTGTATTTTATGCTAACAGTCACAGTGCAAGAAATAAGACTAATGAATTACGTTTGGTAGCGTGTGGTGGGAACTTTGATGTCATTGCAATAACTGAAACATGGTATGATTTAAAGAGTCGGGATATGATTGCTGAGTGTAATATTCAAGGGTTTAAGTTGTTCCATGTGGATTGATATAATGGAAAGGGGGGGATGAGTTGCATTATATATACGAGAAATTATAAATTGTTGCATAAAAACAGGTATAAAAATAGACGGATTAGTAACAGAATCTGTTTGGGTAGCGTTTGTAGAAGGTCACGAAAAACTGATTCTAGGTTTAATATACCGACCTCCAGGCTTGGATCACGATAGAGGGAGACTTCTTTGGGACGAAATGGTTAGGGCTTCTAGACACAATAACGTAGTGATAATAAGGGATTTTAACTTTAGTCAAATTGAGTGGACTTCTTTTTACCGGTAATCTGGAGTCCAGTGACTTTATGGAAGTAGTTCAGGACTGTTTTCTGCAGCAGTGTGTAACAGAGCCTACCAGGGGTAATAATTTGTTCGACCTATTCTTGTCAAATAAGGAAACACTCGTAAGTAATCTGGAGATCGCTGAAGAGCTTGGCGCAAGTGATCACAAATCTATCACTTTTAGAATTAACTGGGAATACGAGAATAATGATAATACGGTAAAAGTCCATGATTTTTGTTCTGCTGATTATAATAGACTTAGGGAACACCTGTCTAATCTCGATTGGGGTAATCTAGCTAATAACATTATGTAGAAAGTTTATTCCAGTGAACACCTGGAGAATGAGAGCTGATCAAGTTTTACCAGAGAAAGGAATTAATGGGACTCGTTCCACACTGATTCATTATCACTCTTGTTTCATTTGTTCACAGGCATGTTTATTTTCCAAATTGGTTCATCCATATATCGTCTTTTGTATAACTTTTTCTTAAGTTATATATACTGTTTACATAACAAACCAACAGAAGAAGTACGTTTACTGACACAAACGGAAGAAACACCTTCACTGTTTAACAGACTGACGGGAGAAACACTCACTTTATATTAACGAAAAACTTTAGCCAATTAATGGCAAACATTTAAGTGTTTTTATTATTTAGTTAAAGAAACTTTGGATAAAACACATTAATACCAAAAAATTATTAAAAGGGGTATATATTAAAAGGTAATCATTCACAAAATTTGACTCATGTGTTCCAAATACTTAAATCAAGAACCCTCGTCACCTTAGGTGTTAACCTAAGACTAACTACAGCCTCACCTCATATCTCTGTACATCTCTGAACGTCCATCAACAAAATGTAAAATCCAGGTAAGGCTCTGATGAACTTGCCATTGCATTGAAATAAAACTTCCTTAGTAGTGTGGTTAGAAGCAATGGCTGCATACTCTATTTTAAATAGCTGATTGAATTAAGTAAAGAAAATTCTGTATCTCACATGAATCGTTGAGGTTTAAATAACATCGTTTTTATTCATTGGAAGCTTAAGCATTGATTTTGTTTGCTTCAAGGAGAGACTTGTTGTCAACTTATAAGATTTTTGTTTGAGCTTCAGAGAAGCTCATGGCTATTATGCTGAAATGAGTTTGTGATGAGAGATGAGAATGAAGTAAAATAATGTAAGATGAGGTAAGGTATGATGATGAAAGAGATAGCCATGTTGTTGATAAGGTTTAGCATCTTAATCAGATTAGGGTAAACAAAAGTGTGAGTAATTTTTATGGAGATTCTCAAAGGAATGTGTCTATTTTTTTTTTTTTTTGGGGGGGGGGAAGGGAGGAATCTTGAAACGAAATGTATAATTATATTTGTGGTATTGAAATGAATGTGTGAGAATTTTTGGAGATCATCGAATAAGTGTGTAATGATTTTCAGTGAATTGAATAAATGTGTAATGTGTTTTACGGTACTGAAATGAAATGTGCAATGTTTTTTTAGGGTAATGAAATGAAATGTGCAATATTTCTTAGGCTTTGAAACGAAATATGTAATGTTATTCATTTTATTGAAATGAAATGTGTAGAGATTTTGATTATCAAATAAGTATGAAAGGATTTTCAGGATATTGAAAATGAATGTGTAATGTTTTGGGGGTATTGAAAATGAATGAGTAATCACTTTGTGCAGCTAAGGCATCTCTTCAGTGAATGTTTGTTTCTGAATAAAAGGAAAATGTGATGGGTGTATGTTTGTGTGTGAAGCAGTTAGAACATGATGAGTGACGCTTCGTTCAGTGTAAGGATGAGTTAGACCATGATGAGTGACGCTGCGTTCAGTGTAAGGATGAGTTAGACCATGATGAGTGACGCTGCGTTCAGTGTAAGGATGAGTTAGACCATGATGAGTGACGCTGCGTTCAGTGTAAGGATGAGTTAGACCATGATGAGTGACGCTGCGTTCAGTGTAAGGATGAGTTAGACCATGATGAGTGACGCTGCGTTCAGTGTAAGGATGAGTTAGACCATGATGAGTGACGCTGCGTTCAGTGTAAGGATGAGTTAGACCATGATGAGTGACGCTGCGTTCAGTGTAAGGATGAGTTAGACCATGATGAGTGACGCTGCGTTCAATGTAAGGATGAGTTAGACCATGATGAGTGACGCTGCGTTCAGTGTAAGGATGAGTTAGACAATGATGACTGACGCTGCGTTCAGTGTAAGGATGAGTTAGACCATGATGAGTGACGCTACGTTCATGTAAGGATGAGTTAGACCATGATGAGTGAAGCTACGTTCAGTGTAAGGATGAGTTAGACCATGATGAGTGACGCTGCGTTCAGTGTAAGGATGAGTTAGACCATGATGAGTGACGCTACGTTCAGTGTAAGGATGAGTTAGACCATGATGAGTGACGCTACGTTCAGTGTAAGGATGAGTTAGACTATGATGAATGACGCTGCGTTCAGTATAAGGATGAGTTAGACCATGATGAGTGACGCTGCGTTCAGTGTAAGGATGAGTTAGACCATGATGAGTGACGCTACGTTCAGTGTAAGGATGAGTTAGACCATGATGAGTGACGCTGCGTTCAGTATAAGGATGAGTTAGACAATGATGAGTGACGCTGCGTTCAGTGTAAGGATGAGTTGACATGATGAGTGACGCTCGTTCAGTGTAAGGATGAGTTAGACCATGATGAGTGACGATACGTTCAGTGTAAGGATGAGTTAGACCATGATGAGTGACGATACGTTCAGTGTAAGGATGAGTTAGACCATGATGAGTGACGATACGTTCAGTGTAAGGATGAGTTAGACCATGATGAGTGACACTGCGTTCAGTGTAAGGATGAGTTAGACCATGATGAGTGACGCTGCGTTCAGTGTAAGGATGAGTTAGACCATGGTGAGTGACGCTGCGTTCAGTGTAAGGATGAGTTAGACCATGATGAGTGACGCTGCGTTCAGTGTAAGGATGAGTTAGACCATGATGAGTGACGCTGCGTTCAGTGTAAGGATGAGTTAGACCATGATGAGTGACGCTACGTTCAATGTAAGGATGAGTTAGACCATGATGAGTGACGCTGCGTTCAGTGTAAGGATGAGTTAGACCATGATGAGTGACGCTGCGTTCAATGTAAGGATGAGTTAGACCATGATGAGTGACGCTGCGTTCAATGTAAGGATGAGTTAGACCATGATGAGTGACGCTGCGTTCAATGTAAGGATGAGTTAGACCATGATGAGTGACGCTGCGTTCAATGTAAGGATGAGTTAGACCATGATGAGTGACGCTACGTTCAATGTAAGGATGAGTTAGACCATGATGAGTGACGCTGCGTTCAGTGTAAGGATGAGTTAGACCATGATGAGTGACGATACGTTCAGTGTAAGGATGAGTTAGACCATGATGAGTGACGCTGCGTTCAATGTAAGGATGAGTTAGACCATGATGAGTGACGATACGTTCAGTGTAAGGACAAGGTTGAACAGCAAGACTTTTGGCGAAATATAACCAGCAAGAAACTTGTATATATTTAGTAAGGAATATTATTTAACATAAAGTTATGTTGTAGTGAAGAATGAGATTGGGGGAACATGTTGTGTGAAATATGTAATTTGTATGAGTATAACAGGAGTGTAAGACATTTTTAATTTAATAAACTCTTATGAAGGATTGTATGAGAGATTAGAGACACAATAGAATTAGTGTATCGCAGTGCGTTTGTAACCATGGAGATGACAAGGGATGACTTTGTTGTGAGGAAGAATACGAAAGATTTAAAGAATTGTCTTGAAGTAAGAGATCTTACACCAGATGTTTTTTTTTATAGAACTTATGTATTCAATTTAGAGAGTAGTGAAGGGTAAAATTAAACGTGAGAAGTATGAGAAAATAGTGAGAGGGATGCAGAGAGAAGAAAAGATTGAGAAAATGGTGGAAAGTTTGTTGGAAAAGAAATTTGATGTGAAGAGATACTTATCAATAAGTGTTATTATACTCATAGAAAAAAATATGAAAATGGATGAAGCAATAAATGATCCTAGTTTAAGTGAGAATAATTCATATTATATTCTGTAATGAACTTTCATTCACATTCAACTTTTTTTCATATTTAACTTTCATTCGTAATCAGCTTAATTTCACATTTAACTTTAATTCGTATTTAATAAATGATTGGTAAGCCTTACTTATAATGTTGGGAGATTATTTTGTGTGAGCAGAGACTTAATCTGGTATGTCTCAGAGGAGTGAGTGAACAATATGGGAAGATTTAGTGATTTGCCATTGGTCATTGGCAAACCATTTTGTTAAGCAAAAGGACACAAGTGCAACTAATGTGACATTTTATTGTGGCAACGTTTCGCTCTCCAGGAGCTTTGTCAAGCCGCTTGACAAAGCTCCTGGAGAACGAAACGTTGCACAATAAAATGCCACATTAGTTGCACTTGTGTCCTTTTACTTAACATATTGTCGGTAATTCTACCAACATTAGTACAAACCATTTTGTGAATGTGCAAAACACCTCCTGAGAAAAGATGAGGAACAGAATTATCTAAGATAAAATACATGCTTGTAAAATGAATCTTTATGTCAGAAGTAAACCATATGATAAAGAAAATAAAATTAGAGATATTAAACCCTTATATTAATGCTAATTCCATTTACGGACGTGAATAAGAATTGTGGAATGGTTGGACTACTTAGTGAATTATGTGTTGGAAAACAATATGCATGAGAACTTTGTTAGTAAATTGTGTATGGTCAATATCATCTGTGTATTTTGCATAGATGGCAAAACACACAGCGAGGGAAATTAGTTTCTACTCCAGTTTTTCCAAACACTGATCAGTTCTTTAAGGATTTTGAACCTATTGTATGGGTAATTTGAGATAGAAGGTATTATGAGTAATAAAATATTTGATGGGGTAAGAATGGGTGTATTAGTACTTCTGGGATCATTGAATGGATGAATACTCAAGTGTTTAGAATAAGTGATAAGTGTGGATCACTACTTTCCGGGTATTGAAATCTTATTTAAATAAGAGTCTTTGTATTCTCTCCTAGTTCGAGGGTTGGAGATTTTTTTAAGTTTTAATACAAATTTGTGGAGAGAGTATATGGTTAGTGTGATGTGTGAGTAAGGGGGTGGAGATGGGGTAGGTGGCAGAGGTAGTGGGTGGGGAATGGAGGGATCTTGATGTGAGTAAATTGAGCAGGGTATGTGGGAGATGAAGATGTGTTGGTCTTCAGTCAGGAGCATGGGTGATGGACACTGTGAGGCTGTGGATGGCCTTAGGTGATAGTGAGAGGGAGGTGAGGGGGAATCTTGATCCAAGGAAATGGAACTTGGTTTTTACCCTGGAGCTGTACTCTGGGACCGACCACTCAGGGACTGGTCACTCAGGGACAGGTCACTCAGGGACCGGCCACTCTAGGACTGACCACTCAGGGACAGAGCACTCAAGCACAGACCACTCAGGGACCGACCACTCAGGGACCGACCACTTAGGAACCGACCACTCAGGGACCGACCACTCAGGGATCGACCACTCAGGGACCGACCACTCAGGAATCGACCACTCAGGGACCGACCACTCAGGACCGACCACTCAGGGACCGACCACTCAGGGACCGACCACTCAGGGACCGAGCACTCAGGGACCGAGCACTCAGGGACCGATCACTCAGGGACCGATCACTCAGGGACCAAGCACTCAGGCACAGACCACTCAGGGACCGAGCACTCAGGCACAGACCACTCAGGAACCAGCCTCTCTGCGATTCTCTACCCTTCTGTTTTTATTCTTGAGTTGCAATAAGAAAGTAATTTTTTGAGGTTGTATTTCTTACTGTGTTGTGTACAACTATATGAAGTAATTGTAAAATACGAAATGACTAATATTCCTTCCTATCAATGTAACAATGTTCAGTGGGGACTCACCAAAACTCACTGTGACCTCTGTAATCCTGTTTTTTTTTTTTTTTTTTGCTTGACCGCTCACAGAATGATTATAAGGTGCACAATATACTAGCAGCTCGCACGACAGAACTAAAAACAAAATAGTCGACGTTGCAATCTACTACGAGTAGGAGAAGGCAGCTGGGTCGTTGTTGCCACCTCCCGTGAGGGCGAAGCAGCTGGGCCACTGTTTCAACTTACCATTAGGACGAGGGAGGTGAGCCACGGTGACATTGACGATCAGCAAGAACAGGAGTGACGTCACACTTGTCATCGTCAGCATTGATGACCACAGCGCCGTGTCTGTCGTGTCTCTGTCGAGACAAACATTAAACTTACATTTTGCATTTTCCTTCTGTTCTTGCCTCCTACATTTCTGTTTGTTACTTTATTATTTTTTGTGACTTTTTAATTTATTAAATTTGTACCTTTTACTATAATATTTTTTTTTGCAAAATAATGAATACTTATAAAACTGTATGAGTGGTCAATATTAACCATATTTATAAGCCATTTCATTTAGCCATTAGATAATGAGTGACATAACATGACTTTATTTAGCATACCGGCTCTCCCACCGAGGCAGACTGACTTCCAAAGAAAAAGGAAACATTTACCATCACTCACTCAATTGCTGTCTTTCCAGAAAAACGAAAACATCACAGTTCAAATTATTTCTCGTAAATGCTGCATCCGCATCACTCTGGCTAATCAGTTTTCCTAAATACTTTCATAAATGTTAGCTTCCTCACAGTCAACGGCGGATGAAGTCAATAAACTCTTTCCAATTCACTACGATCTATCAAGTATGTTGGATGCTCAAGCTCCTAGCACTCAAAACTTCTTTTTATCTTTCCTTCCAACCTTTTCTATGGCGACCCCGGCATTTTTTCCTTCCACCCGAAATTTATATCCTCTCTAATTCATCCTCTTCTGCTCCATTATCGTTAACACCCAAAACATCCTCAACAAATTCTCCTCATCCCTCTAAATAATAACTTGGTATGAAGACAAAGTTCGCCTGTATATCCATAATTTTGTGTGGTGTAGGTTGTTTGAAAGCGTATGTGTTTGTTTCATTGGAATGTAGACTTTAGCACCGCCTGCCAGCCTTTCTTTACACTGCTCTCGTAGTTGGGAGGTGAAGTTTGATGTCGTATAGAGGAGACTCAGTTATGGTCGCGACACCCTGACTGTAGTGAGTTTCATCCTCTGTGCTGGCGTTATGTTTGGTCAATTATTTTGTCTATTATTGCAGCGGCTACCTCTCTTGATATGAGTTACTTGTTTTGCCAGCATAAAGGCATACACAGGTGTGAGTCAGTTGTGCTCTATCTCTGCTTCTGCTTCCACGGGTAAAGCAGTCTCAGTCTAATTCTTAATAACGATAAACGACTCTGCAACTTCTATCCACGCATCTTTACAAGTTTCTGTAAATCCTAAGCCACTTATAAGCCACAGCTACTCCATTCCTTCATACTTTGGTAACCCACCCCATCTTCAAAACATTCAGCCTCCTTCTTGCTGCAACGTTTAACGCCTATGTGTTGGACACATAAGTGTTGGTGCCGCAATTCACTGGTAAACTCCCCTTCTTCCCTTCATAGATAGACTTCTGTCTTTCCAAAGATGCCTCAACAAGCCACCTGCCTTTTTCCTCTCACCTATTACATAGTTCTTCACACAAAACAGACAAGTCGGCCGACATGTCTGTTCACAAACAGCTGTACACATTCACTTTCTCCATACTCTCTCTCTTTTCAATCTGATATTCAAACTTTCATCGCTCTATTTTTTTTATTTTCGTCTCCTTGTTCTTTTTTTCAGGATGTTCAATTTTAAAAAAATAAAAATATGCTAAAAGCACCTATACAAAGAAATATGTCCTACTCTCTAATTCTGCGGAACAAACTTGATGCCCCCCATTCTCAAGGGCCGTGTGACCTAACGGGTTTGGCACTTCTCCTTGAGTACAGAAATAATAATAATAATAATAATAATAATAATAATAATAATAATAATAATAATAATAATAATAATAAAATAAATAAGAATCATCATAATAATAATAATAATAATACCATAACGTAATGGGGCAATTTTCATAGTTGTATCTATCTTTGGGTTTCATTTCACTGTGATTTCTGTTCTTTGCATAACTGATAATTAATGATTTAATTTTTTCAAAGTCGGATATTTTATTAAACAATGGCCTCCTACTCTCTCTTATAGTTACATAGATAAAGAAAAGATTTTTATGTTTACCCTGTCATATTCCTTCACACTGGATGGTTGTCCTGTCATTTTCCTTGGAACATGATGTTTTCTCAAGTCAGTATCAGACTGGATGGCATTTCCTCTCATATTTCATCACTGGATGACTTTTGCTGTGGTGGAATTTATTCCACAGAGTTAATGACTCCACTATGCTATCCATCATTCTTAGGTGGAGGGGGGATGGGGGATTTGTGAGTATAACCTTTTATCCCCACTATAGAGGGAGAGGGGAAGGGGAAATTGAGACTAACCGATTTTTCCCCCTCCTTCCTCTTTCTCCTTCCCTCCCCTTGTAAGAGATCAAATATTAAATATTACATTCTTTAACATACGAATCCTTAATGACTTGTTATAGTTATGATCAATGACTTGTTATAGTTATGATCAATGACTTGTTATAGTTATGATCAATGACTTGTTATAGTTATGGTCATATCTCATCAAGCTAAGATCTTCAGTTAATCAATGTCTAATGTGTCTGACATTCGCACAAAAAAAGACACACTGTGTTCATATTTTTGCTATATATGGCAACCCTTGCCCAGTGCCTAGCTAGGGGCCTTCAGTTTGAAGAGAGGCAGGGATGGGCAGTGTCAGACAGAACAGACACCATGTCAGGTGTGCCGACACTACCGCCGAAGACGTGCGCCCTAATACTGCATTCACCACTTAATTATCGATCGAAATATAGAGTCAAGTGATTGGGTATTGTTAATAACATCAGAGCCACAGTCGTTTGCAGTTAAAAGAAGCCTCGTGTCACTCTACGTCACCGGTGAGAGTCAGCACGGTGGCACCATTCCCAATACGTTTGCCCATTGCAAAGTAGGATCCTATTAGGCTGTGGGATTTAGTTCAGATTAAGGGGGAGGGGATCTCATAACCAGCGTGTCATATGGCGAGACGAGGCGACGTTTTACTGCACCGAGCGCCAGTGTACTAGGCATCCTCAACTGTACCTGGGTCCAGGAGCCAAGTGTCAACCAGGACACAGAGGGTGAGTATTCAGTACGTTTATTTAGTAATAACCCGTCATTTAAGGGCAGCCCATTTGTTTCTAGACTTGACGTCTGATTAATTAATGTCAATCACCTGGTAAAATCCCCCCATCCTCAATAACGACAAATTTCCCAGTCATATTCTCTCACAGATGATGATTTGCTTTTGCATTTCCATCACACACGATATATTTTCCTGTCAGTTTTCATCACACAGGGATAAGTAAGGTAAATATGTGATCAATCCATCGCATAGAAGACGTTTTAAGGAAGTTAGTCACTCTGTCATTATTATAATGATATTTAACAAAATAACACAACGGTATCTTGTTACAGAGACATCTACAGCTTCATTGCTTCACCAACAGCTATGTGTGAGAAAACGTAGATATGAGGACCTGCCTAACATGGGAAAATAGACTTGTTTCAGTCTTCCTCAGTTGTACTTCTATTAGTGGGCCCCGTCTCCAGTGACTTCATTTCAATTTTTCCTTGCCTCACCTCTGGCAGAATAAAAGACTTCATTTTCATGTTTCTGCTTCACCCATCACTTTTCCAGGATGAAGTGGCACCGTTTGCGCATCCACTCAATAAGTGGAGACACTCGAAAAAGACATTGTCTGTTCTTCTGAGAGACACATGTGTTCTCCGTCTCAGTAATTTGTTCACGAACAAGGACGCCTTCGTTGTTGTTTCAATGACGAAGACAAGCTAGTAACCGCCGTTGTCATCCAGTCTCTCAAGAGAAACAACTCTGATGTTGTCTTCTCTCCCTCTCTTGTGAAAAAGAAGTCGATATTTATCAATTGGTAAATCTATTGAGAAACATAACTCTTGGATCAAACTCGAAAAAATCACCTCCCCACTGCCTCTAACAACACTAAAATTGCAGATTCACTTACGTGTAATGGCCACTAATGCTACAAGCAGTGCATTACGCATCTCCCACTACCATATCAACCCACGCAATATCGATCCTGAGGACTGCTATCAGATCACTCCATACTAGACCAGGGTTTGGCCCATCAGGAATAAGAAGCCTCTGCAGTGCTGACAGTCAAACACTTTCTGAATGTTCCAAATTGATCAACCTAAGTGACTAAACTGTAAAAACGACCATCCGATCCTTGCTGCCAGATGCCCCAGGCAGAATAAGATTATCACTAAGAAACTTTCCGAATTCCATAAGAAACATCAGACATCCAATGAAACATCATACGCTGTTATCACGTGTTTAAGAGATGACACCCCAGAAAATATTCAATCTGCCCAACAACCCACGTTCCTTTCATCGACTGCTATGCGCCCGGTTGGGTTTAGTCCTGACTCTTTCTCTTCTACTTCAGTTCTTCCTCTCACCGGCTATTCTTCGTCTGTCCCCACTTCCCCCTCGCCCCTAGTGGGTCCTTACCAGTGAGTCCTTGAACTGAACTGAACTGAACTATGATGGGCCAATAGCAAAAAAATTGAACCGTAAAAATTTTAAGTCGATCAGATAAGTTAAGACATAGATTGCAGAGATTTCAAGTTATCATTAACTATTTTACTAAATTAACAAACAAGGTAACCTTAACGGGTACTATCGTGGCAGTGAGACGCATCAGCCATTAAAAAATAAATTCTTTCAAGTGATCTGAAATTTATATAATGTAATTTTTCGGGAATGAAAATCTCACATTATTTTAAACATATAATGGGCACATGTGCCCCTACACACATGAATATCACTCCGTCTCATCGAATTAAGAGGCAACTTTTTTCAACGTTTGCAACTCCGCTGCTGTGAAGATTGCAAGTTATTGAAGTCATTCCAGGATACTGAGAATGAGTTCAGCGAATTCGGTTATAAGGTTCCTGCACATGCCAGATGTTGCAAGAATCTGCACATGCCAGATGTTGCAAGAATCCTGCATATGCCAGATGTTGCAAGAATCCTGCACATGCAAGATGTTGCAAGAATCCTGCACATGCCAGATGTTGCAAGAATCTGATTCTTCTTACCATACACATGCACTGAAAAATTGGAATCTGATCAGAAAAGGTTTTCTTGAGTAATGAGCCAAAAAATCGAAGAGTTGAAGGAAGAAATAAATAGAAAATAATAATAATAATGATAATTATTATTATTATTTTACCTCCGTCTCTTTTAGTTTAATAATGGCATACAATACCTGCCAGAAGATCAATAACACATATGAACAACACTCAGTATTTCTAATTGTTTCGTCAATTGTTTTGCAGCGCACTTTTTCACTCAATTATAATTTTGTTCCTCAATAATGTTTGTTTTATTACTAAGTACCTGTATCCTACTACATACTACTACATATGTATTTTTACTACATATTTTTTTTATTACTACATCCACGCGAGTGCCCTCCACTCGTGCATTAAAGTAATTAGTCTCTTACTTGGTTTCTAATTTCAAAAAACATGCATTGAACATCTTTCAAAATCTGTCCTTAACTCTTATCCCACATCAAGTTGAATAAACCAACGTTAATATACACCTTACATTTTACTTCAGTATAATTCAACGTTATTTTTGAGCTCACACCTTTAAACCAATTCTTTTTTTCACAATTGTTTATTAAACAGTATTACCACGTTACCTTCACCTCGACCCTCTCTGAAACATCCTACATGAATTTCCTAACTGAATATTTTTAACTTTGTTTTAAATATTGCATCTACGTCAACAAATAATTCTCTATAATATCCACAATACATTGTTTTACACAGGAAACCAGACAAACGGAACCCAGATCAAGGGACTTGAATCGGCTTCTATGACATACATACGAATTTAACAACGAAAAAATATAATACTTTAATGAATGCAAGTAGGACTTATTGATATTTACTCTATTTATAAACATGAAAGAGACCAGACAGGCAAATAATCCTGTTGGTGCAAAACATTTAAAAGGTTTGTAATTTATAGCAAGACGATAAAACCTTGGATAGTTAGGTGCTATCAACCTAATTTCTGTAGATATATAGAGTGGCTAAAAAAAACATACTTTACTTCATTGTGATCATTATTAATATAATCAGTATCTAGCAAGGGAAACATTATTATCGTTATAGTCACACAGTGAATAGTGGGAACAATTTTCAAAACATGAGCAGATGTAATGCACATTGGCAGCGAGGACTAGACAACACCCCAACTCTATGTTAATTGTGTTCTAAGTTATTTGTGTGGGTTGTTTTATCAGTGATACTGAGACTGTTTTTTGTGTGTTTATTATACTGTGTTGCTCTGTTTATTTTATGCAAGTATCTGTTTGCTATTCTTAATCAAAATACAATTATCAGCAATATTCTGTGTATTGTTAAGTCAGCGGTGTTTTGCCGAAACGGGAACATTATTATTATTATTATTATTATTATTATTAGTATTATTATTATTATTATTATTATTATTATTATTATTATTATTCAGAAATAACCCGCAATTAGACAACTTATTTGTGTATTGTTCCAGTCACGGTACTGTGCCTTTTTCTTCTTCATAATTATTATTATTACAAGCATTTACTAACACCGCTAAACCCGTATGAGTTATTAAGCAATACATGCCGTAGTTGGAATTTCCTTTGACATAGCTTTATTGAGAGTTTTTCAATAAAGTGACTTTAAACTTGTCAGCCATATTGAGCGAGCTAACTTATATTGATAAGCATATGTGTTAAACTCTAACGACCTCGAATGTGATAGATCATACAACACTCACGAACAGATCATACAACACTCACGATTAGATCATACAACACTCACGAACAACCTTCAATCACCGAGTTTTACATTCAAGTGTCCATGGCTGCGGTACACACTATTTGCCTGAAGAGTCTAGTGCAGTTAAGCTTTATTCTGATAAACAAAAACACTGGGCAAATTTGGTCAGCAAATTTAGTCTACATGTACACACACCTAGTCAGCCTGGGTGTCAGCCTGGGGTAAGGCCCTTGTATTTTTGTTTATTATGATTATAATCAGAGAAAGCGCTAAACCGTCATGGGTCATGTTTTCTCTCTTTTTTTTTTTAATTATAAGGGTAGGAGTTAAGCAGTTTAACTCTGCTCGCTGTCTATTGGTACAATATATTTTTCCCTAGTAAGACGGTAAACCTCTCTCAGAAAACTTAACTGTAAATATTTCTTGGACTATTAGCACAAGTTAACAATTGTTCTGGGGGTAACGACACTGCAGCTGGTTGTTTTCAAGCTGAAAATAATTCGCAGCGTTGTATGGAGTATAACCTTGCCAAACGTTTCTCTTGTGATTTCTTAAGCAATAATTAAGTGCATGTTTAAGAGTTTTGACATAATTCAGAATTACGTAGCGTCAAAGGACCGGTGATAAAACTCTGTGTCAATAATTAGGATTACAAAGTATAAAAGTAGAAAAATTTAATTTTTGAACTGATATCCATTAGCATATCAGTGATTGCAAATTACTTGTGACAATACCAGTGATGTAGATTCTGATTACATGAAAGCAAACATTGAGACTTGTTGTCAAAAGGTTATCCAGTAAACAGTGTGTATCCATCATATTCACCAGTCAACATATTCTTGGTGATTAAGATAATCTTTAGTTGGTGGTGACATGAAGCCTTAATGACTATTACATTATAGAGAAGCTAAATTTTGTTGATCACTACATCAGGCAGCACAACAAGAAACAAACATCATAAAGGCTCAGAATAGTGAGAGAAATTATATACGTTCTGCGTATCTTTATTTGTTGCGGACTGACGTCCAATATGACTAAGTTATGGAGCAGTAACCCGTGATGTCACATTAAAGAGCTAAATAACCTTGACTGAGCCACAGGAGACTTACTCAGGGAACTTTATCGTGGGCTGAAGAGCACGCAAGAACCACTACTTTCAGGGTATAAACAAGAGTTAGTTCCTTTAGTTACCCCAATGTGTCCCAATAAACTTGAGGCTGAGTTAGTATTATCGCAGAGTCTGGAGTTGTAATCAGTGTTGCCTTGGTTTACACAGTGTGTGATGGAAGGTGACCAGTAGTTCTCCTCTCTCGTGTGAAAGTCCCTTTGAATCGTGTTCGGTGAACAACACATCCCATATACATGAAAGAGATCCACCACGATATCATCTGACAGAGGAGGTAAGTTAGCCGCAACGCTCAGGTACATACGACGTCTTGAGCCATAAACATTACCGTCCCGCTGCCACCGTCTTATCCACCGGTAGACGGTTGAGACACTTGAACCCGTCTTTAGCGCTATGTCACGCGCCGACTTTCCTTCTACCCACATCAGCACGAACCTCCTGCGGTCGTCTACACTTGTCGGTCTGAACGCTCGAGGCTGGACCATATTTTTTTTTCCTGTTTAGAGTCAGAAAATGGTCATCAGTACAGATTTTTCGAATTAGTCCTCTTCAGGTGGGTACCTTGATGCTGAAGTGCTCTTGATCTAAAGAAGTGGAGTAACCTTCCCTGCCTTAGATAAAACCTGATTACTTCCCATTTCCCCAGCCACTGCATGACGCTTGCTGGTTTAATGCATTTTCATAAATATAATAGTAATTCAGATGGGTCAGCCATTCCAATCAAGCAACCCAGTCTATAACTTCTCTTGTATTCAAGTTCATAAATTCATCAGACAGGACAATTTTATTTCACTATAATTAGGTCCGTCTATCTGAACAAGTACTGTTCTTAATTATACATCGGACAAAATTATTGAATGATTTACGAGTTATATAACGAAGATTAACACTGCTACTGAAACATTATAGATGACAAGTATAAAATGCTCATATTTCCTTCATATAGATAGTATATGGCGCCATTACATATTTACTATTACGGATATAAAAGAGTTGAATATAAGTGTATATAGACTGAGAATTGACTTTAATTTTACTTTTAGAGATTAATTTTTCTTGTTTGCTGGTGAGCATGTTGCATGCAGCTTTACCAACCCAGGAGTGGTCGATAGGCTTTAAACTCAGTTTACCAACCAATAAAGCAACCAAGTTTATATACATAGAGAGATGAGTTTCACAATGTGTATAATATAATTATATATATATATATATATATATATATATATATATATATATATATATATATATATATATATATATATATATAGTTGTGCCTAATAGATAAACCTGGTCAATTAGCAATAACTCATTTTAAATTAAGTGCTTTCTAAAATTTTATCTTATACGCTTAAAGATATATATTTTTTTCAATTATGTTAATGTAAAAATTTATAATTTTGTACCAAGAGAAACTTAGAAAACTTACCTAACCTTATTATAACAATCGCAATTTAATTTAGCCTAACCCAACTAAATATATTTTAGATACGTTTACAATAATTTAATAATAAACACAATGAAATATATTTTTTTCGTTAGGTTCAGAATGACTTTTGCAAAATTTTTGCATACACAAATTTTCGCTTGTCATATATGGCAAGAAGAGCGTTGCTATTTAAGCCAAAATCGCAAGTTTTACCTAGTCGGCACGACACACACACACACACACACACAATATATATATATATATATATATATGTCGTGCCGATTAGGTAAAACTGGTCAATTAGCAAGAACTCATCTAAAATTAAGTCCTTTCTAAATTTTTCTCTTGTACGTTTAAAGATAATTTTTTTTCATTTATGTTAATGTAAGAATTTATAATTTTGTACCAAGAGAAACTTTTAAAACCTACCTAACCTTATTACAACAAGTGCAATTTAATTTAGCCTAACCCAACTAAATATATTTTAGATACGTTAACATTAATTTAATAATAAACAAACACAATGAAATATATTTTTTTCGTTAGGTTCAGAATGATTTTGGCGAAATTATTGCATACACAAATTTTCACTTGTCTTATATGGCAAGGTGAGCGATGCTATTTAAGCCAAAATCGCAAGTTTTACCTAATCGGCACGACATATATATATATATTATATTATATATATATATATATATATATATATATATATATATATATATATATATATATATATATATATATATATATATATATATATATATATATATTTGTTTTTCAACAAGTCGGCCGTCTCCCACCGAGGCAGGGTGACCCAAAAAGAAAGAAAATACCCAAAAAGAAAATACTTTCATCATCATTCAACACTTTCACCACACTCATACATAATCACTGTCTTTGCAGAGGAGCTCAGATACGACAGCTGAGAATAGTCCCTCCCAGCTGTCACTATCTCAGACCTCTCCTTTAAAGTGCAGGCATTGTACTTCCCATTTCCAGGACTCAAGTCCAACTAAATCAATTAACTGGTTTCCCTGAATCCCTTCACACAAAATGTTACCCTGCTCACACTCCAACAGATCGTCATGTCCCAAAAAACTCCCATTTTGCATTTAATTCTCCATAATTTAATCCCACCCCTCTCCCCAACACCCTAGCATTTACTTCTTTTACAACCCCATCTATAAATATATTAAACAACCATGGTGACATTACACATCCCTGTCTAAGACCTACTTTTACCGGGAAGTAATCTCCCTCTCTCCTACACACCCTAACCTGAGCCTTACTATCCTCATAAAAACTCTTTACAGCCTTCAGTAACTTACTACCTATTCCATACACTTGCAACATTTGCCACATTGCTCCCCTATCGACTCTATCATATGCCTTTTCTAAATCCATAAATGCAATAAAAACTTATCTACCTTTATCTAAATACTGTTCACATATATGCTTCACTTGATCTACACATCCCCTACCCACTCTAAAGCCTCCTTGCTCACCTGCAATCCTACTCTCTGTCTTACCTCTAATTCTTTCAATAATAACCCTGCCATACACTTTACCTGGTATACTCAGTAAACTTATTCCCCTATAATTTTTACACTCTCTTTTATCCCCCTTCCCTTTATATAAAGGAACTATACATGCTCTCTGCAAATCCCTAGGTACGTTCCCCTCTTTCATACATTTATTAAACAAAAATACCAACCACTCCAGCACTATATTCCCCCCTGCTTTTAACATTTCTGTCATGATCCCGTCAGTTCCAGCTGCTTTACCCCCTTTCATTCTACGTAATGCCTCACGCACCTCCCCCACACTCACATCCTGCTCTTCTTCACTCCTAAACGATGTTGTACCTCCCTGGCCAGTACATGAAATTACCGCCTCCCTTTTTTCATCAACATTTAAAAGTTCCTCAAAATATTCCCGCCATCTACCCAATACCTCCAGCTCCCCATCTACTAACTCCCCTACTCTGTTTTTAACTGACAAATCCATTCGTTCCCTAGGCTTTCTTACCTTGTTTATCTCACTCCAAATTTTGTTCTTGTTTTCAGCAAAATTTCTTGACAGATCCTCTCCCATTCTTTCATCCGCTCTTCTTTTGCACTCTCTCACCACTCTCTTCACCTTTCTTTTACTCTCCATATAATCTGCTCTTCTATTAACACTTTCTTTGTAAAACCTCTCATAAGCTACCTTTTTCTCTTTTATCACACCCTTTACTTCTTCATTCCACCACTCACTCCTCTTTCCTCCTGCACCCACCCTCCTATAGCCACAAACTTCTGCCCCACATTCTAATACTGCATTTTTAAAACTATCCCAACTCTCTTCAACCCCCCACTACTCCTACTTGCACTAGCCCACCTTTCTGCCAATAGTTGCTTATATCTCACCCTAACTTCCTCCTCCCTTAGTTTATACACTTTTACCTCTCTCTTACTTGCTGTTGCCATTTTCTTTTTGTCCCATCTACCTTTTACTCTAACTGTAGCTACAACCAAATAATGATCTGATATATCTGTTGCCCCTTTATATACATGTACATCCTTAAGCTTACCCATCAACCTTTTATCCACCAATACATAATCCAACAAACTACTTTCCTTACGTGCTATATCATACCTTGTATATTTATTTATCCTCTTTTTCATAAAATATGTATTACTTATTACCAAACCTCTTTCTACACATAGCTTAATTAATGGTTCCCCATTTACATTTACCCATGGCAACCCAAATTTACCTACTACTCCCTCCACAGCATTTTTACCCACTTTAGCATTAAGATCCCCAACCACAATTACTCTCTCACTTGGTTCAAAACTTCCCACACACTCACTCAACATTTCCCAAAATCTCTCTCTCTCCTCTACACTTCTCTCTTCTCCAGGTGCATAAACACTTACTATAACCCACTTTTCACATCCAACCTTTATTTTACTCCACATAATCCTTGAATTTATACATTAATATTCCTTCTTTACCTGCCATAACTGATTATTCAACATTATTGCCACTCCTTCTTTAGCTCTAACTCTATTTGAAACCCCTGATCTAATCCCATTTATTTCTCCCCACTGAAACTCTCCTACCCCTTTCAGCTTTGTCTCACTTAAAGCCAGGACATCCAGCTTCTTTTCATTCATAACATCTACAATCATCTCTTTCTTATCATTCACACAACATCCACGCACATTCAAACATCCCACTTTGACGGTTTTCTTCTTTTCTTTTAGTAAGCTATACAGGAAAAGGGGTTACTAGCCCATTGTTCCCGGCATTTTAGTTGACTTTTACAACACGCATGGCTTACGGAGGAAAGATTCTTATTCCACTTCCCCATGGATATGAAAGGAAAAGTAATAAGAACAAGAACTATTAAGATAAAATCAAAGAAAACTCAGATGAGTGTGTATACATAAACGTGTACATGAATATATATATATATATATATATATATATATATATATATATATATATATATATATATATATATATATATATATATATATATATATATAACACGTCGGCCGTTTCCCACCGTTCCAGGACTCAAGTCCGGCTAACCGGTTTCCCTTAGTCCCTTCACAAAATATTACCCTGCTCACACTGCAAAATCCATTCGTCTCCATTCACTCCTATCTAACACGCTCACGCATGCTTGCTGGAAGTCGAAGCCCCTCGCCCGCAAAACTTTCTTTACCCCCTCCCTCTAACCTTTTCGAGGACGACCTCTACCCCGCCTTCCTTTCCCTCCAGATTTATACTCTCTCCAAGTCATTCTACTTTTTTCCATTTTGTCTAAATGACCAAGCAACATCAGCAACCCCTCTTCAGCCCTCTGACTAATACTTTTAGTAACTCCACCTCCTCCTAATTTCCACACTACGAATTCTCTGCAAAATATTTACAATGCACATTGCTCTTAGACAGGACATCTCCACTGCCTCCAGTCTCCTTCTCGCTGCAGCATTTACAACCCAAACTTCACATCCATATAAGAGTGTTGATACCACTATACTTCTGTACATTCCCTTCTTTGCCTCCATGGATAACGTTTTTTGTCTCCATAGATACCTCAACGCACCATTCACCTTTTTTCATTCATCAATTCTATGGTTAACCTCATCCTTCATAAACCCATCCGCTGACACTTCAACTCCCAAATATCTGAACACCTTCACTTCTTCCATAATCCCTCTCTCCAATGTGATATCCAATTTTTCTTTATCTAAATCGTTTGATACCCTCATCACCTTACTCTTATCTATGTTCACTTTCAATTTTCTACCTTTACACACTCTCCCAAACTCGTCCACTAACCTTTGCAACTTTCCTTTAGAATCTCCCATAAGCACAGTATCATCAGCAAAATTCCCATTTTGTATTTGATTCCCCATACTTTAATCCCACCTATGTTGTGCCGAATAGGTAAAATTGGTCAATTAGCAAGAACTCATTTAAAATTAAGTCCTTTCTAAAATTTTCTTATATATTTTTTTTCATTAATGTTATATTGTTATTAGTATTATTTTTATTAGTAGTAGTAATATTATTATTATTAGTATTATTATTATTATAAAAAAGAAGCGTTAAACCTACAAGGGTCATACAGCGTTATGTTAATGTAAAAAATAATAATTTTGTGCCAAAAGTACATTAGAAAACTTACCTAACCTTATTATAACAAGCGCAATTTAATTTAGCCTATTCCAAATATATTTTAGATAAGTTTACAATAATTTAATAATAAACAAACACAATGAAATATACTTTTGTTTTCGTTAGTTTCAGAATGATTTTTTCCAAATTATTGCATACACAAATTTTCGCTTGCCTTATTCGGCAAGAAGAGCGTTCTTTTACCTGTTCGGCACGACATATATATATACGATATATATATATATATATATATATATATATATATATATATATATATATATATATATATATATATATATATATATATATATATATATATATATATATATATGCGTGCCGATTAGGTAAAACTGGTCAATTAGCAAGAACTCATCTAAAATTAAGTTCTTTCTAAAATTTTCTCTTATACGTTTAAAGACATATTTTTCATTTATGTTAATGTAAAAATTTATAATTTTGTACCAAGAGAAACTTTGAAAACCTTACAACCTTATTACAACAAGCGCAATTTAATTTAGCCTAACCAATAAATATATTTTAGATACGTTAACATTAATTTAATAATAAACAAACACAATGAAATATTTTCGTTAGGTTCAGAATGTTTTTGTGAAATTATTGCATACACAATTTTCGCTTGTCTTATATGGCAAGAAGAGCGTTGTATTTAGCAAATCGCAAGTTTTACTAATCGGCACGACATATATATATATATATATGTCGTGCCGATTAGGTAAACTTGCGATTTTGGCTTAAATAGCAACGCTCACCTTGCCATATAAGACAAGTGAAAATTTGTGTATGCAATAATTTCGCCAAAATTATTCTGAACACAACAAAAAATATATTTCATTGTGTTTGTTTATTATTAAATTAATGTTAACGTATCTAAAATATATATAGTTGGGTTAGGCTAAATTAAATTGCGTTTGTTGTAATAAGGTTAGGTAGGTTTTCAAAGTTTCTCTTGGTACAAAATTATAAATTTTTACATTAACATAAATGAAAAAATATATCTTTAAACGTATAAGAGAAAATTTTAGAAAGGACTTAATTTTAGATGAGTTCTTGCTAATTGACCAGTTTTACCTAATCGGCACGACATATATATAATATATATATATATATATATATATATATATATATATATATATATATATATATATATATATATATATATATATATATATATATATATATATATATATATATATATACACACAAGAAAATGTACATGTTTTTTCCTGTCAGAAAATGAAGAGATAATAGTCACCAGAGACCAGGTGTGTTGAGCAGGTGTAGTTGTATTGTTGACTGCTTTAGGTGTTTCGATTAGTGTTCATTACCACCGGTCTTTCGGTAAATTGGATGATATTAGGCCAGATAACTTTTATCCCTAAAACAGACTAAAGTATACTCCCAGCTTATATACAATGAGAAACATGCACCTCTCGGTATATAGACGAGCGTCTCAGAGCAACGTCGTAGACGATACTGGACACCTCCAGCACGATTGCAACCGGAGCACTGAGCTAAGTAGTTGTGTTCACGGTGTTGGCGGCTCCACAGGGACCTCCGTCGCTACTACCTGTGCATTTATAAACACTACACAACAGCGATGTGTACAACTTGTGTTTTACCTGGCGGAGAGTGTAACCTCGAAGCTGTGATTGGCTACTAGCGGACTCTCGCTCCTCGCCTATTGGTGAACACTTTAGTTTTGGGTGTCGGCCTCTGTCATTGTGTATGGACATTAATTGAAACTTGTTTAAAAAGTTTAGAAAATCAAAAATATTGTCTAACACTGTATGCTTTACAATATATACCAGAGAGAAATAAAGAGCATCAAAATACACACATACATTTTTAAAACTGTTTTCGAATGGTACAGTAACTTTTCAGTCTATTTTTTTTCATTGAGTAAGAGAAGAGTAATAGATTGGTCCCACTAAAAGGGAAGGTGAGAGGGGATTAGTACCTCTTTTTGTATAATGTGGGAGTAAATAATAATTAAATGATCAATACAGACTGTTTCCTCGTATCAAACTCGTCCGTGTGTTTTCATGACGCCTAGCTCCTGGCCGCCTCTTAACTATATATGATCGGTTTCACTGATTCTTGTCCCCGTGTGCCCTGTCGTAGCTGTTATTACAATCTATGGAGTGTGAACACCAGTACGCCAACACAACGATCTACTTGAAGAAACGCCTGTATTTTACTCCGAAACTCCAGGAACCACTTAATTCATTACAAGGACGCCCAGATCATCGCTGGAAAGAAAAACACCCAAAGATGCAGGATCTTTAAATCATCAATTATCTTCATATCCAATCATTTCAGTCAAAAAACTACTTCAAAATAGCTGAGCCACTTGCCAGATAATAATTTGATCGGTATCCAGCATAGCAAGTGGTCATAGTATGAAAAAGACTGCAGCATGCCTACCGGTCCATACTAGGCTGAATTCACTCAAATTCAAAACTTCTCAGTCACACATTTGCCCACCCTGTTTTTATTGTACCGAAAGTTATAATTTCAATACACCTCACCTGAATCTTTACGGTGGTAGCGAAAATGTATACCTGTTGAGTCAAATTTACCACCATACGCAAGATATATAGGTATATACACAATAAGATTTGTATATCTTTGTAGATACACAAAAGACTTTTATACTTTAATCCATATTTTAGGGACAAAACCTTTTTTTGTATTGTTGTTCCAATGAATTACAGCCTAAATCGCGCAAAAACAGAGATTTTTAACTAACTGGTGGAGAACAACCAGAGCTACACTTACACTACAGTAATATAAAGAATTAGACAAGTATAAAATCTGGGTATCTTTATTTTAGACGATTCACAATCCAGTGTCTTTATCAATACACATTCAAGGACATTAAAGGAAGAATGTAGAAGTATATGCAAAAGACGAGTTAATCAGTCCCTCAGCCCTGGAGTTATGAAGTCCACTGTAGTCTTGTTGAACATGTGTATAGTTCTTTATCTTGTTAGTATTGTATACTCTTCAAGTACAGTAATACAGATGACCCAGACACATGTGCAGCAGATGGATGTGTATATATTGCCTAAACGTTTTCCTACACAGTAGGCGTCTTCAGTCATATACGGAGGTGACCATAGTTAGTCACCTCAGTAATCGAAACATTTCGCTTGTGTAAGCGAAATATTTCGACAGTAAAGATAGCCAAGTCTTGCACATGTATCTTTCTCATCTAGTTGTAGGTATTTTATGCTATTATTATAAGTATACATTAGCATACATTTCTTATTAACCATAATTGACATTGTTTTGTTTAATTATTTATTTATTTATTTATATTTTAATTATTTTCTATCGTCCACCGTGACTGACCAGACCATATATGGCCACCTACGTGTTTAGCAGTTTCCCAGCCCTATAATATTTACATAACAATATTTTTTTATTTAACACACTGGCGGTCTCCCACAAAGGCAGAGTGACCCAAAAGAGAAGAAACACTTTCATCATCACTCACTCCATTAGTCTTCCCAGAGGCACACCGATACTACAGCTCAAAACTGCAAATATCTTCACCTCTCCTTCAGAGCGAAGGCACTGTACTTCTTGCCTCCAGGATTCATGTCCGGCTAACCAGTTTCCCTGAATAATTTCATAAATGTTAACTGCCTGAGACTCCAACAGTAATTCAAGTCATAAAAACCACTTGCCACAACTCACTCCTATCTAACAAGCTTGAAGGATGTCTAAGCCCCTCGCACTATTGGTCAACACTTTAGTTTTGGGTGTCGGCCTCTGTTATTGTGGATGGACATTAATTGAAACTTGTTTAGAAAGTTTAGAAAAGCAAAAATATTGTCTAACACTGTATGCTTTACAATATATACCAGAGAGAAATAAAGAGCATCAAAATACACACATGCATTTTTAAAACTGTTTTCGAATGTTACAGTAACTTTTCAGTCGATTTTTTTTCATTGAGTAAGAGAAGAGTAATAGATTAGTCCCACTAAAAGGGAAGGTGGGAGGGGCTTAGTACCTCTTTTTGTATAATGTGGGAGTAAATAATAATTAAATGATCAATACAGACTGTTTCCTCGTATCAAACTCGTCCGTGTGTTTTCATGACGCCTAGCTCCTGGCCGCCTCTTAACTATATATGATAGGTTTCACTAATTCTTGTCCCCGTGTGCCCTGTCGTAGCTGTTATTACAATCTATGGAGTGTGAACACCAGTACGCCAACACAACGATCTACTTGAAGAAACGCCTGTGTTTTACTCCGAAACTCTAGGAACCACTTAATTCATTACAAGGACACCCAGATCATCGCTCCCTCCCTCCGACCTTTCATAGGACGACCTCTACCCCGTCTTTCCTCCACTCCTGATTTATAAGCCCTCCAAGTCATCCTATTTTGTTTCATTCTCTCTAAATGTCTGAAGTACTCCACCAAACCCTCTTCAGGCCCCTGTATAATACTTTTAAAACCCAACACCTCCTTCTAATCTCTATGCTACGAATTCTCTGCATAATATTCACACCATACACTGACCTCAGACACAACATCTCTACTGCTCCCAGCGTCCTTCTTGCAGCATTCACCACCCATGCTTCACACCCATATAAGAGCGTTAGTATAACTATACTCTCATACATTTCCCTCTTTTCTTCCATGGATAACGGTCTTTGTCTCCACAGATGCTTCAATATTCCACTCACCATTTTCCCATTATCAATTCTTTGGTTCACCATGTCTTTCATAGACCCATCAGCTGACAAGTCCACTCCCAAATATGTGAAAACCTTTACTTCCTCTATACTCCCTCCCTCCAAAATGATATCCAATCTTTCATTACCTAAATATTTTGTTACTCTCATCACCTTGCTCTTTCCTATGTTCGCTTTCAATTTCCTTCTTTCACTTATCATCCCAAATTCATTCACCAGCCTTTGCAACTTTTCTTCCAAATCTCCCGACAGAAGAGTGTTATCAGCAAAAAGCAATTGTGACAACTCCCACACACACATACACACACTGTGTGCGCACTTACCTATTTTTGGTTGCAGGGGTCGATTCATCATCGCTTGTCGCTACTAAGTCCACTCTCTCCTTGCTCCGTGAGCTTTATTGTATCTCCTCTTAAAGATTTGTATGGATCCTGCCTCCCCTACATCACTTTTGTGTGTGTATGTGTGTGTGTGAGTGTGAGTGTGAGTATGAGTGTGAGTGTGAGTATGAGTGTGTGTGTGTGTGTGTGCGTATGTGAGTGTGAGTGTGTGTGTGTGTGTGTGTGTGTGTGTGTGTGTGTGTGTGTGTGTGTGTGTGTGTAGTGTGTGTGTGTGTGTGTGTGTGTGTGTGTGTGTTGTGTGTGTGTGTGTGTGTGTGTGTGTGTGTGTGTGTGTGTGTGTGTGTGTGTGTGTGTGTGTGTGTGTGTGTTTGTGTGTATTAGGGATGGGACGATAAAAAAATGATTGCTGATACTGATACCCAATTCTCGATCCTCTGCTCTACTGTACTTGACTAAGTTATCTAGGCAGAGATGTAAGTTAAATTTCGCTAATTGCTAAAATCTGGTAGCAAATTTCATTATATGGCTAAGATTAGAGTCACGGTATGTTATGATATTTTTTTTTCTCTTTTCGTACCTGATAAGTACCTTACCGTGCCGTACCTTAAGGGAAATATCGTACCGTAATTTAGTACCGTACTGCTTTCAAAAATCACAGTACGGTACGGTACTGTGCCTAATTCCGTACAGTACCATACCGTACTGCTCTGCCAGCCTTGGTAGCCCATCTCCTAAGGAGACTAGGGTTCAATAAGGCCACGGAAGACGATGATCTCTAAAATTATCGATGGCCATATATTGTTTATTTTTATAATATTTACGGTAAAGGGCTAAACCATGAAGGTCATACAACATCTGGAAAACAAGAGGTATGCAGGTTTGCTGTAAAGAGGACGGTAGCTCCAAGGGCCATTCATCATTGCCAAGGCACCTTCATAAAACGAGATAAATGCCATAAAATACACAGGTGTTAGAAGCAGCTGTTACCAGTTATATGTTGCAAGTGTAGGGGCCTTGTACGATAAAGAACAGTATATAACAACACTCTCCTTACCACTGTCCGTGTCTCACCCGGCTGTAGTCTGCTACACATCTTACTCTCCCCTTCACCCATTATTAATACGTACGTAGTCTTAATGTATTTATAAGAATCTGATTACTACCACATTTTTGTATCTGCCACACTGTCATATCCACCGCGCTGCTTTATTCACCAAACTGTCATATCCACCCTACTGCCATTTTCACCACACTGTCATATCTACCACTTTGGCATATCCACCACATTGTCATATCCGCCCCACTCTCATACCCATCACTCAATCATATCAACCAGACTGTTATAGCCACTATACTGCCATATACACCACACTGCCATACCAGAACACTGCCATATCCACCACACTGTCATATATACCACACTGTCATGTCTACCACGCTGCCATGTACTCCTCTCTGTCATATCTATCACACTGTTATATACACTGTAATATCGCTAACTCTGTCATATCTGGTACATTGTTATATATTTTTCTTTGTCATATTACTGTCAAAAACAATGTCAAATCCACCACACCGTAATGTCATATTCACTGTACTGCCATATCTGCCACATTGTCATATCCCTCTTTTATATCCACCACACTCATATCCCTCACGTTGTTAAATTCACCACACTGTCATATCCACTATACTGTCATATCCACCAAACTTATATCTACCACCAGACTATTATATTCACCACACTGTCATATACACCACACTGTCATATTCACTACACTGTCATATCCACTACACTGTCATATTCATTACACTGTCATTTCCACAACACTTGTCATATCCACCAGTGTCATATCTGCCACACTAGCATTGGCACCATTGGCATGTCCTCCACTCTGTCATATTTTCCACCTTGACAAATACCCTTCAAACTCATTTTCGTCAAACGTTTATCTCTGCTATATGTAAGCATATCCTTAACAATGCCATATCCACACTGTCAATTAAGCAACACTGTCATATCCACCACTGACACATCTTCCACACTGGCATATCCTCCAGTCTGGCATGTCCACCACTTGCTTATCCACCACGCTGTGTTATCCACAACCGGTATGGCATCCACATTCTCATATTCACCACTGGCATATTCATCACTGTCACATACTCTACACTGTCATATCCATCACTGGCATATACTCTACACTGTCATATCTCTCACTGGCATATCACTGGCATATCACTGCCATATCCACCACACTGTCATATATACCACACTGTCATGTCTACCACGCTGCCATGATACTCCTTGTCAATCTTACACTGTATATACACTTATACCTAACTGTCATATCGACATTGTTATATATCTGCATATTACTGTCAACATGTAAATCCACCACCGTAATGTCATATCACTGTCATCATATCTGCACATTGTCATATCTCTTATATACCACACTCATATCCCCACTGTAAATCAACACTGTCATATCCACTATACTGTCATATCCACCAACTTATATCACACAACTTTAATTCACCACACTGTCATATACCCACACTGTCATATCACTCACTGTCATATCCTACACTGTCATATCATACACTGTCATTATCCAACACTGTCATATCCACCTGCAGTATCCTCTGTATATCTATACTGTCATATCACTTATATCCTAACTCTGTCATATCTGTCACTGTATATATCTTCTGTCATATACTGTCAAACTAATGTCAAATCCACACGAATGCATATTCACTTACTGCCAACTGCCACATTGTCATATCCTCTTATATCCACCACTGCATATCCATCACTTGCATATACCTACACTGTCATATCCACTACTGGCATATCCACCATAACTTATATCTACCACCGTACTATTATATTCACCACTGGCATATACTCTACACTGTCATATTCACTACACTGTCATATCCTACACTGTCATATTCATTACACTGTCATTTCCACACTGTCATATCCACCATGCATATACTGCCACACTGTCATATCACCATGGCATATCCATCACTGCATATCTCTACTTCATATCCACCTTTTCATATAACTCTCAAGTCATATCTCTACAATACCGCCTGTCATATCTCTATACTGTGCATATCCTATCACTGGCATATCTCACACTGCATTTCAATACTGCTATACTTCACTGTCATATCTATCACTGGCATATCTCTACACTGCCATATCCACCACTGGCATATCTATCACTGGCATATACTCTACACTGTCATATCCACCACTGTCATATTCTCTAGACTGTCATATCCACCACGGGCATAGTTACCACTGTCATATAATCTACACTGTCATATCCACCACTGGCATATACTCTACACTGTCATATCCATCACTAGATATACTCTACACTGTCATATCAACCACTGTCATATACTCTACACTGTCATATCCTCCACTTTCATATACTCTACACTGTCATATCCACCACTGTCATATACATCACTGCCATATACTCTACACTGTCATATCCACCACTGGCATATTCATCACTGGCATATTCTCTATCAAAATTTGGTTTGCTGTGTTTGGTAGCGTGAATTAATGATAAGCCTTCGAAGGCTTCTTACTTTATTTGCGAGATCGTGGGTTCACAGGCAGTGTGTTTAAGTTGCCCTGGCCCAGGAGGGCCATGCTGCGAGGGAGAGAGGAGTTGCAAGTATTGACTCTACGTTTCGTTTGCGCCAAGTGAGGGAGAGGCAGGTCTGGGCATACCGACCTAGAGACCTGCCCTCGGGCGGGAAATATGGGAACTAGCCATGTAGTTATACTGTCTACATTTTGCTTGGCCACCACCACCATGGTCGTCCTCGACCATGATTGGCTGAAAAATACTCGGTCTCTCTCTCACAGGAACAGGGCACAGAACACAGAATAAAAACATATACATATGGACAGGGAAAAAAAGCTTCCTACAGGGAGGGAAGAAAAAAAAAAGGTGGAGATGTGCTTCATCGTGGTCCAAGGCAGTGAGCATCGGAGACATCACTGCGCGCCTTCCTGCGTCTGGATAGATACTACAACACAAGAGACATTGCTGTGGCTGAGCTGTGACGTAACAGGGAACGGTCTCCTCTGGAATGGTGAAGCAGTCATTGTAGTAGTTGCTGTAGGGTTAACTCATCCTGGGGCACAACCTGCTGGTGCCCTCGAGTGAGGAATTGTCAGTACACGGCAACTGGGCAGGACTACTTCTTCTGGCAAGCAACCCAGGAGGACATTTCTCGACTCATACTGTGAAGTGAGTCGTAACGGGGACGACTCAGGCAAAATATCTGGGAGTCGTAACAGCATACACCATAACTTTCTTTTATATTTTATTTAAAATCATATGATATACATACATAATGTAGTCTTACAACAATCATAAAGAACATACAACAGTGTATGCTATAAAAACCCTTGTATATTCTCAACCTACATCCCACAAAAAATAAAAACAATAATATGCATATCCTTATATTCAGCAACCAACATGTTGCAATAAATTGTATATACAGTAGCAATATTAGGCAGAACCATAATGTAACGAACAAAAATTATACCCCTTGACAACAACACAATACTGATTCCCAAAAATATGTATCACCCCATGCCTTTAAAGACCTTACTTCCACCCAAAGGCAATTTCATGCACTATCACAAAATCTCACATGACAACACATAACACAATTCATGTTGCTCCCCCCCCCTTTATGTCAAGTCATCATTACATATAGGCGCTATCACTTTCACACCTTTCCCTACCATTCTTATATATATATATATATATATGTCGTGCCGATTAGGTAAAACTGGCCAATTAGCAAGAACTCATCTAAAATTAAGTCCTTGCTAAAATTTTCTCTTATACGTTTAAAGCTATATTTTTTTTCATTTATGTTAATGTAAGAATTTATAATTTTGTACCAATAGAAACTTTGAAAACCTACCGAACCTTATTAAAACAAGAACAATTTAATTTACCCTAACCCAACTAAATATATTTTAGATACGTTAACATTAATTAAATAAACAAACACAATGAAATATATTTTTCGTTATGTTCAGAATGATTTTAGGCAAATTATTGCATACACAAATTTTCACTTGTCTTATATTTCAATGAGCTGTTGCTATTTAAGCCAAAATAGCAAGTTTACCTAATCGGCACACATATATATATATATATATATATATATATATATATATATATATATATATATATATATATATATATATATTTTATTTACACATCGGCCGATTCTTACCAAGGCAGGGTGGCCCGAAAAGAAAACTTTCATCATCATTCACTCCATCACTGTCTTGCCAGAGGGGTGCTTTACACTACAGTTATAAAACTGCAACATTAACACCCCTACTTTAGAGTGCAGACACTGTACTTCTCATCTCCAGGACTCAAATCCGGCCTGCCGTTTTCCCTGAATCCCTTCATAAATGTTACTTTGCTCACACTCCAACAGCACGTCAAGTATTAAAAACCATTTGTCTCCATTCACTCCTATTAAATATGCTCACCCATGATGCTGGAAGTCCAAGCCCCTCGCACACAAAACCTCCTTTATCCCCTCCCTCCAACCTTTCCTAGGCCGACCTTTACCCCGCCTTCCCTCCACTACAGATTTATACACTCTCGAAGTCATTCTGTCTCATTCCATTCTCTCTACATGTCCGAACCACCTCAACAACCCCTCCTCAGCTCTCTGGATAGTAGTTTTGGTAATCCCGCACCTCCTCCTAATTTCCAAACTCCGAATTCTCTGCATTATATTCACACCACACATTGACCTCAGACATGACATCTCCACTGCCTCCAGCCTTCTCCTCGTTGCAACATTCATCACCCATGCTTCACACCCATATAAGAGTGTTGGTATAACTATACTCTCATACATTCCCTTCTTTACTTCCATGGACAAAGTTCTTTGTCTCCACAGACTCCGAAGTGCTCCACTCACCCTTTTCCCCTCATCAATTCTATGATCCACCTCATCCTTCATAGACCCATCTGCTGACATGTCCACTCCCAGATATCTGAATACATTCACCTCCTCCATACTCTCTCCCTCCAATCTGATATCCAATCTTTCGTCACCTAATCTTTTTGTTATCCTCATCACCTTACAGTGATGGAGTGAATGATTATGAAAGTTTTATTTTTCGGGCCACCCTGCCTTGGTAGGAATCGGCCGATGTGTAAATAATATATATATATATATATATATATATATATATATATATATATATATATATATATATATATATATATATTATATATATATATATATATATATAATGGGAGTAAAACAACATAGATAACAACTCAGGCTACATGTCAAATACTTCGTCCAACTCCCCGGCAGTATATATATATATATATATATATATATATATATATATATATATATATATATATAATATATATATATATATATATATATATTCACTTTCAAATTTCTTCTTTTACACACCCTACCGAATTCATCCACCAACCTCTGCAACTTCTCTTCAGAATCTCCCAAAAACACAGTGTCATCAGCAAAAAGCAACTGTGACAACTCCCACTTTGTATTTGATTCTTTATCTTTTAACCCCACACCTCTTGCCAAGACCCTCGCATTCACTTCTCTTACAACCCCATCTATAAATATATAGAACAACCACGGTGACATCACACATCCTTGTCTAAGGCCCACTTTTACTGGGAAATAGTCCCCCCTCCCTCCTACACACTCTAACCTGAGCCTCACTGTCCTCATAAAAACTCTTCACTGCTTTCAGTAACCTACCTCCTATTCCATACACCTGCAACATCTGCCACATTGCCCCCCTATCCACCCTATCATAAGCCTTTTCCAAATCCATAAATGCCACAAAAACCTATTTACCCTTATCCAAATACTGTTTGCCTATATGTTTCACTGTAAACACTTGGTCTACACACCCCCTACCTTTCCTAAAGCCCCCTTGTTCATCTGCTATCCTGCTCTCTGTCTTACTCTTAATTCTTTCAATAATAACTCTACCATACACTTTACCAGGTACACTCAACAGACTTATTTCCCTATAATTTTTGCACTCTCTTTTGTCCCCTTTGCCTTTATACAAAGGAACAATACACGCTCTCTGCCAATCCCTAGGTACACACACAACCCGCACATATAAAAAGAGAGGAGCTTACGACGACGTTTCGGCCCGACTTGGACCATTTACAAACTCACACTAACACACAGAACAGGTGGAAGGAGTATTTATAGGCAGGCAGACAGGGGGAGGGTACAAGAGAGTGGGGTAATAATGGAGGTAGTAGTGGAAGTGGTAGTAGTAGTAGTAGTGGAGACAGTCATATTCTAGGAAAGGAGCACTGCAATGAAGCTGGCGGCCCGCATGGGTAGGGCGAGAACACAGAGGGAGGAAAAGACGAATAAAATAAAGAAGGACAAATACAAGGCAAAAGAAAAGAAAGAAAAGAAAACCCATAGGAGAAAAAAAAGGAGAAGGGGAAAGAGATGAAAGGGGAAGGAATCAGGTTAAGTCACGGGTGTTCTGAAGTTTGGAGCATTTAACAATGTAATGGGAGAGGAAAGCATCAACAGAGACAAAGCCAGGGCTAAGACTCATACAGGGAAAGTTGTGTATAAGGGAGGATTCAACCAGGCGGCGACTATGAAAGTTGGACGTAGGGTAGACAGTTTTAGCAGAAGACCAATCAATAGGATGACTGTGATCTCTGACATGACAGAAAAGAGCATTATTAGTGTCGGCAAGCCTAACCTGTTCTGTGTGTTAGTGTGACTTTGTAAATGGTCCAAGTCGGGCCGAAACGTCGTCGTAAGCTCCTCTCTTTTTATATGTGCGGGTTGTGTGTGTATTGTTCCAGTCACGGTATTTTGCCTTTTTTGTTTTTAATCCCTAGGTACCTTACCCTCTTCCATACATTTATTAAATAATAGCACCAACCACTCAAAAACTATATCCCCACCTGTTTTTAACATTTCTATCTTTATCCCATCAATCCCAGCTGCCTTATCCCCTTTCATTCTACCCACTGCCTCACGAACTTCCCCCACACTCACAACTGGCTCTTCCACACTCCTATAAGATGTTTTTCCTCCTTGCCCTATACACGAAATCACAGCTTCCCTGTCTTCATCAACATTTAACAACTCCTCAAAATATTCCCTCCATCTTCCAGATACCTCTAACTCTCTATTTAATAACTCTCCTCTCCTATTTTTAAGTGTCAAATCCATTTGTTCCCTAGGTTTCCTCAACTTATTAATCTCACTCCAAAACTTTTTCTTATTTGCAAAAAAAATTGTTGATAACATCTCACCCACTCTCTCATTTGCTCTCTTTTTACATTGCTTCACCACTCTCTTAACCTCTCTTTTTCTCTCCATATACTCTTCCCTCCTTGCATCACTTCTACTTTGCAAAAACCTCTCATATGGTAACTTTTTCTCCCTTACTACTCTCTTTACATCATCATTCCACCAATTGCTCTTCTTCCCTCCTGCACCCACTTCCCTGTAACCACAAACTTCTGCTGAACACTCTGACACTACATTTATAAATCTACGTCATACATCTTCGACCCCATTGCCTACACTCTTACTAGCCCATCTATCCTCCAATAGTTGTTTATATCTTACTCTAACTGCCTCCTCTTTTAGTTTATAAACCTTCACCTCTCTCTTACTTACTGCTTCTATTTTCCTTGTATCCCATCTACATTTACTCCCACTGTAGCTATAACTAAAAAGTGATCTGATATATCTGTGGCTCCTCTATAAACATGTACATCCTGACGTCTACTCAACAGTCTTTTATCTACCAATACGTAGTCCAACAAACTACTGTCATTACGCCCTACATCATATCTTGTATACTTATTTATCCTCTTTTTCTTAAAATATGTATTACCTATAACTAAACCCCTTTCTATACAAAGTTCAATCAAAGGGCTCCCATTATCATTTACACCTGGCACCACAAACTTACCTACCACAATCTCTCTAAATGTTTCTCCTTCTTTAGCATTTAGGTCCCCTACCACAATTACTCTCTCACTTGGTTCAAAAGTTCCTATATATTCGCTTAACATCTCCCAAAATCTCTCTCTCTCCTCTACACTCCTTTCTTCTCCAGGTGCATACACGCTTATTATATATATATATATATATATATATATATATATATATATATATATATATATATATATATATATATATATATATATATGTCGTGCCGATTAGGTAGTTAGTTAGTTCAGACTCTCAGGTAAGGACCCACTAGGGGCGAGGGGGAAGTGGGGACAGACGAAGAATAGCCGGTGAGAGGAAGAGCTGAAGTAGAAGAGAAAGAGTCAGGACTAAACCCAACAGTCTAACTACTATTTCGATTAGGTAAAACTTGCGATTTTGGCTTAAATAGCAAAGCTCACCTTGCCATATAAGACAAGTGAAAATTTGTGTATGCAATAATTTCGCCAAAATCATTCTGAACATAACGAAAATAATATATTTCATTGTGTTTGTTTATTATTAAATTAATGTTAACGTATCTAAAATATATTTAGTTGGGTTAGGCTAAATTAAATTGCGCTTGTTGTAATAAGGTTAGGTAGGTTTTCAAAGTTTCTCTTGGTACAAAATTATAAATTCTTACATTAACATAAATGAAAAAAATATATCTTTAAACGTATAAGAGAAAATTTTAGAAAGGACTTAATTTTAGATGAGTTCTTGCTAATTGACCAGTTTTACCTAATCGGCACGACATATATATATAATAAGTAATAAGCGTGTATGCACCTGGAGAAGAAAGGAGTGTAAAGGAGAGAGAGAGATTTTGGGAGATGTTAAGCGAATGTATAGGAACTTTTGAACCAAGTGAGAGAGTAATTGTGGTAGGGGACCTAAATGCTAAAGAAGGAGAAACATTTAGAGAGGGTGTGGTAGGTAAGGTAAGTATGGCCGTCCGCCATTGTGGTGAAAACAAAGTTTCCCCTTTTCACCGCTAGGGAACACACACAGCTCACCCGTTCACCGCCAAGGTTGGGGAGCGACTATGCGATACACCGATACACCGTAACTGGAGTGAGCAGGCTAGCAGTCAAGGTGACTGCTAGCCTGCTCACTGAATCTCTGACATGAGTTAGACAGTCGCCTGCCGACAGGGCTACTGCGGCTTGACGGTGTCATTCTCTGGACAGTTGAAGTCATAGCAGAGGTTAGTCTAAGCGTCCTCAGACTGGTTCTCTTCATTTAACTGCATTTTGACGGTCAGGAGGATGAGTCAAACGAGTCTCAACGGGGAGTTGTAGTAGGTACGACTCAGCAGGGCATCTACGAGCGGCGAACAATAAGAGCTTTCTGTACAAGGGGGGTTCAGATGCTCGTAACTGACGCCGGGACTGAATAATGTCAGCTGTAAATAGTCAAGGGTGTTAACAGTGGTTTGGGCTCAGACCATACTGTAGTCCACACACAGCTGTGCTCAGACCACACATCAAGGGACACACGGAAAACCGCAAACACACACGCACTGCACATGTGGTTACACATGGCTTGCACTAGCAAATGAAGCTTTTCTGTGCAAATATCGACACTAATCCATACACGAACATGTGAGAACACTGACTGAGAGGAAATTAACACATGACATATATCTTCTCTCAATCTCCTTGACAATACTGAAACAATTAGTTCACTGTGAAACTATAACACTGTCGATGTGACATCATGTGATGTCAGGCGTGACGTCGTGAGGGATGTCATAGGGTGACGTCAGGCAGACGTCCAAGGTGACATCAGGCAGCATCGTGACTTCGGGAAGGCATCCTGGGTGACGTCGCGAGGTGACGTCCTGGAGTGACGTCGAGCAGCATGGTGACGTCGGGCAGCATCGTGGGTGACGTCGTGAGGTGACATCGGCCAGTATGGTGACGTCAGCGGAGTGATGCGGGCAGCATGGTGACGTCATGGGTGATGATAGGCAGCATGTGGCTTGGGTAACTCACGTGGCTCATAGATCCACACGTGGCTTTGTGATCCACATGGCTTCGAGTGACCTCGGGCACTCGGATACACAGCTCTGGCAAAGAATTCACAGAGAAACAGCAGAGTGGGAGTGGGTAGTGGTGAGTGGTGTAGTGTGGCGGCGTGAGAGCTAGGGGGGCGTGTGGGGAGGTGAGGAACACCGGCCTACTTCCTCCTCCCTACCCACAAACTCAGAAGATAGTGCAGATACTACAACCATGGACAAGGAAACCTTTGACTTGCTGAAATAACCGTGCTGAGCTGAACAACAACAGCAGAAATATACAGGTGACGCTGAAAACGTGACTTGAAACAGCATGGGGCGCAGTGGCGTGGAGTCACAGGAACGCCACTTACATTTCTCGAAGAAATTCGGCAAATTTCAGCCTGGATCCTGCTTGTACCTGTGTCTGGCATATACTCTACACTGTCATATACACCACTGGCATATACTCAACACGGTCATATCCATCACTGGCATATACTCTACACTGTCATATCCATCACTGGCATATACTAAACACTGTCATATCCATCACTGGCATATACTCTACACTGTCATATACACCACTGGCATATGCTCTACACTGTCATATCCACCACTGGCATATCCATTACTGGCATATACTCTATACTGGCATATCCACCAATGACATATCCATCACTGGCATATACTCAACACTGTCGTATCCATCACTGGCATATACTCTACACTGTCATATACACCACCGGCATATACTCTACACTGTCATATCCACCAATGACATATCCACCACTGTCATATCCATCACTGGCATATACTCTACACTGTCATATCATCACATTTTCAAATTCTTCACTTAAAATTTTGAAATCCATGAAATAATTCTTTTTTGATCATGAGTTGAAGGTTTTCTTTAACATTTCTTGAAATACACAAGTTTTTTTTATGGGATAAGAGTTCATGAAACTAAATTCATTGTATATGAGTCAGCAATGATGGAAGAAAATAAGTTTCTCATATATTTGATTTACAATGATGGACGACATTCGAAGATGGAACTGAAAAAAAAATGTGAACGATATTATTAAATTTTGATAAGTTTACCTGTCGATCTACTTAACAAAAAGGCACATAATCGTGGTATCATACACGATCTGAACGAATTGTTTACTAATTCTCACTGAATTAAATGACCAATGTATATTTTATGATGTGTCTGTAGTTTATGTTAGAGCAAATTTAAATATATTTGAAAATATTCAAAGATAAAATAGACTATACAGTATACCAGGTATGCTGATTTAAATCAGAATTGCCATGAAACTATGCAGAATAAAGCTGAAAAATAAAAAAAATTGTAGAGGAGATATGCGAAAGTATCTGTAATATAAATGACATAAGAGAAAACGGTACTATTTAAATGCTTGAACCTGAAGGTTCTGGAAAGAACAAATTTTATTAATATAAAAACATACCAACCAACAAGGTAATTACATTCAGTGAGCCAAAACCGAATCAACTCTGAAAATAATTCCTGCACCAACCACCATTGGAGCGACTACCTTTTGGGACGTCGTTTGTCCGTAGATTCGGAGAGGACGCCTCTTCCCACCAAAGGAATACCACACATGTACCTTTAACGTCGATACATGACACTTCCCTACCGGGGAGCCGATTCCGGGTCGCCAAATTGGAAGAGACCCTGGCCGGGATCCATACCGGCAGATCATATAGAATAGAATAGAATTGGATAGTAAGAATGAGAAATATATTAGGTAAGTAAGAACATATTGGGAACAAACCTTTTGACATTTCCGTTCATAAAAACAAACTAAAGGTGAAATAAAAAAAAGAAAGAATCGAGTTTGGGATTAAAACATGTAAACAAGAGTCGTTCAATTACAAGTTCTAGGAAGCTACGAAGATAAATGATGAATCAATATAAAAAGCTTCACAACCCACAAATTTACAAGAGAATCAAACAAAACCTTAGTGAATATAATAATAAGATAGAAAGAATAATACGAGGAAATGTTGAGACTAAATTGGAAGTGACAATATCAATGACAATGAGAACTCTGTTTCCAAGATGTACAGTACAATGTGAGGTTAACCTTAGATTAAATAATGTGCACAAACTGATTTATAATTCACTAGAATACAATGGTTTGCAATCTTTGATTTTTTATATAACAAATCTGGTTTAAGAGTTATGACATTTACAGATATTTTCGCCTTTTCCAGAAATAATGAATAAGGTCTTGCCAATATTGAGTAGTTTCGTTTGCTCGTGGTTGGCTGTGTTGTTGAGGACAACGAGATCTGACTGAGATATGATGAATGTTGTGTCAAATAGTAGGAGTTTAAGAAATAAGATAGATGAGCTAAGATTACTTGCAAGTGTAGGTAATATAGATATTATTGCTATAACAGAGACCTGGTTCAACCTCAAAGATAGAGAAATGCCTTCCGAGTGCAACATACAGGCATATAAACTATTCCACACTGATAGAGTCAACAGGAAGGGTGGTGGAGTGGCTATGGTTGTCAGAGATAATTTAAATTGTTGTGTTAGACAAGATATAAGATATTCTTATCTTATATCTTGTCTAACACAACATCGGACACAGAATCTGTTTGGCTACAGTTTCTCGAGGGTCGTGAAAAATTAATTTTGGGTGTGATTTACAGGCCCCCAAGCCTGGATAGGGAACGCAGTAAGCTGCTATGGGACGAAATTCATAAGGCGTCTAGATATGAAAATGTTGTGTTAATGGAAGATTATAACTTTAGACAAATTGATTGGAACAATGTGACAGGTAATCTTGAGTCTAGTGACTTTCTTGATACGGTTCAGAATTGTTTTTTAAAACAGTTTGTGACAGAACCAACTAGAGGTAGCAACTTGCTTGGTTTGGTTCTTGCCAACAAAGAATCACTAATTAATAAACTTGTGGTTAATGAAGAGCTTGGGGAAAGCAATCACAAATCACTTAGTTTCAATATATCATGGAATTACCCAGGTAACTGCAATCAAGTCCCTGTTCCAGACTTTCGCTTAGCCGACTTCATGGGGCTGAGAAATTACCTAGGTGGGCTAAATTGGGATGACCTGACTATGGGTCAGGTAGGTGGTTTTGGTTGCCAATATGACGTTTTCCAGAGCGTAGTTCTAATAAAAATGATCCTAAATGGATGAACAATAGATTAAAACATCTCATTGGTCAAAAGAGAGGCATATATAGGCGTATCAAAAGAGGAGATGAACAGATAAGAAATCAATATTTTCAATTAAAGAGAGAAATAAAAAAAAATAAGAAAAGCAAAAAGGGATTATGAGGCTAAGGTCGCAAGGGATTCGAAGACTAACCCAAAAGAGTTCTTTCAGGTATACAGAAGTAAGATTAGGGACATGATAGGCCCACTTAAGAGTAACTCAGGACAGATCACGGACAGTGATAAGGATATGTGTGAAATTTTCAATACTTACTTCCTCTCAGTTTTTACTCAGGAAGATACTAGCGGAATTCCAGAAATAATAAATTATGTAGAACAGGAAGATAATAGACTATGCTCGATTGGGGTAACTAGTGACATGGTCCTCAGACAAATAGAGAAATTAAAACCTAACAAATCCCCAGGCCCTGATGAACTGTTTGCAAGAGTTTTAAAGGAATGTAAAGAGTAACTTAGCAAACCTTTGGCAAATCTTTTCAATATATCACTACAAACTGGCATAGTGCCATACAAGTGGAAAAGGGCAAATGTAATACCTATTTACAAGGCAGGTGACAGGTCCTTAGCTTCAAACTATAGACCAATAAGCCTTACTTCCATAGTTGGTAAATTTATGGAATCAATAATTGCCGAGGCAATTCGTAGCCATCTTGAAAAGCATAAATTGATTAAAGAATCTCAACACGGTTTTACTAAGGGGCGTTCCTGTCTTACGAATTTACTAACTTTTTCACTAAGGTGTTTGAGGAGGTAGATCATGGTAATGAATATGATATTGTGTATTTGGACTTCAGTAAGGCTTTCGATAAAGTTATACATCAGAGGCTACTGAGGAAACTTAAGGTACACGGAATAGGAGGAGAACATTTTTCCTGGGTAGAGGCATGGTTGACAAATAGGCGGCAGAGAGTTTGCATAAATGGAGAGAAATCAGAATGGGGGCACGTCTCAAGCGGTGTTCCACAGGGGTCAGTTTTGGGCCCCCTGTTGTTTACAATTTACATGACATAGATGAGGGAATAAATAGCAACATAAGCAAATTTGCTGATGAGACCAAAATAGGCCGTCCAATTCATTCTAATGAGGACATTAGAGCACTCCAGGATGATTAGAATAGACTGATGTAGTGGTCAGAGAAGTGGCAGATGCAGTTTAATGTAGACAAATGCAAAGTTCTAAATGTTGGGCAGGACAATAACCATGCCACATATAAACTGAATAATGTAGATCTTATTACTTGTGATTGCGAGAAGGATTTAGGAGTTCTGGTAGTAATCTGAAACCAAGACAACAGTGCATAAGTGTTTGCAATAAAGCTAACAGAATCCTTGGCTTCATATCAAGAAGTATAAATAATAGAAGTCCTCAGGTTGTTCTTCAACTCTATATATCCTTGGTTAGGCCTCATTTAGATTATGCTGCACAGTTCTGGTCACCGTATTACAGAATGGATATAAATGCTCTGGAAAACGTACAGAGGAGGATGACAAAGTTGATTCCATGTATCAGAAATCTTCCCTATGAGGATAGACTGAGGACCTTGAATCTCCACTCTCTAGAAAGGCGTAGAATTAGGGGGGATATGATTGAGGTGTATAAATGGAAAACAGGAATAAATAAAGGGGATGTAAATAGCGTTCTGAAAATATCCAGCCAAGACAGGACTCGCAGCAATGGTTTCAAGTTGGAAAAGTTCAGATTCAGGAAGGATATAGGAAAGCACTGGTTTGGTAATAGAGTTGTGGATGAGTGGAACAAACTCCCGAGTACCGTTTTAAAAATAGGTTAGATAAATACAAAAGTGGGTGTGAGTTGGACCTGACTTCTTTGCATCCCGTCTTAGTGTTCTTCGTGATGAACATCGTGAAATGTTTCACTAGAATATCAGTACATTCAAGGTTAAAATATTTTTTATTTCCAGTGAGAATAGGTGAGTTAATGTCCTTGAAAAGTTCTTTATCAGTTATATTATAAGATGGAATATATGTAGTAAATTTTGATGGAAAACGATTTAAAGATAAAACATTCTTGAAATAAGTTTTTCAAAAATGCAAAAATTTAGAGTCAGAATGCGCTTGTATCGTAAGAACACTTAACATTTATCTCAGCAGCAATCAGAACTTTTTTGTTGTTATCCTATGTAACAGTCAATGGATTTTCCTACTCATTTAAATACACATGGTTGCATTCCTTGTATTCTTACGGTATTACAGGTGACTCTCACAATGGTCACTCTACGACCGTCAAGACAACAAATCTACTTTCTTGTGTTACTGATTGTGGTCGGGGTAGCGACTCTTCGTTTCCTGGGTATGATCTACTCATCATCATCAGTGAGCTATTGGTAAGCTAATAAGGATCGCCATTTACATTAGGATAACTTTTAAACCAAATCACGTAGATAAGTGTATCTATTTTGAATGTATAAATTTACCAGTAAAAGTGAACAATGTATAATGTTGTGTAAAGATGTAATGCTAAAATGTAGGAAGAGTATGAATCGAGATCATGACTGAAAGGAAAAATCAATTTTTATTAGTGGAGAGGAAACTATTACAGTATATATATATATATATATATATATATATATATATATATATATATATATATATATATATATATATATACAGTGGAACCCCGGTTATATATATATATATATACAGTGGAACCCGGTTAACGGAAAAATTCATTGCAGAAGCCTGCTCAAGTGCCATTACTGAACGAATTTACTTCCTTAAGAAAAAATGTCATTTAGGTTAGTCTATTTCAGACACCCAAAAATACACTTCTACAAGCACTTACAATATTATACTTACATAATTGCACGATTTCCGGGGTGTTCGTTAACCGGGGTTCCACTGTATATATAACACTGCGACTAGCCAAGGACTCAAACACATGTTGTTTTCGCTCGTCTCATGGTGAGCGAAAATCACATGACGCTCTAACACACAGGACCACCAAACCCTACAAAAATCAAGCACCCAGCAGAGCTAGGTGTTTTACCTTGATCTGAGAACATACTGTGGTGTGGGTGCCTCTAAACTAATTTCATTCTACTCCCCGTTTGGTGTACTACCCCAACAAGCAGTATTTTGTATTATTGCAACCACGAACGTGTGGAATTGAATAAAAAACAACACTGCGACTGCGACATGGGCTCAAATCCTCGGCTAGTCGTTGAATTGTTATTGATTCACTACCACTCGTTCGTGGTTACAATAATATAAAATACTGCTCATGGAGGCTAGTACACCAAACGGTGAGAAGAATGAAATTAGCTCAGAGGCGCCCACACCCCCGTATGTCCTCGGATCAAGGTAAAACACCTAGCTCTGTTGTTTGTTTGGTTCTTGTAGGTTTGCGTGGTCCTGTGGGTTAGAGCGTCATGTGTGATTTTCGCTCAACATGAGGCGGGCCAAAACGACATGGGTTCGAATCCTCAGCTAATCGCAGTGTTGTTATTGATTATTTTTTATTAACACTTCGGCCGTTTCCCACCAAATCAGGTAGGCCGGAAAAAGAAAAACTTTCATCATCATTCACTCCATCACTGTCTTGCCAGAGGAATGCCTACACTACAGTTATACAACTGCAACATTAACACCCCTCCTTCAGAGTGCAGACACTGTACTTCTCATCTCCAGGACTCAAGTCCGGCCTGCCGGTTTCCCTGAAACCCGTCATAAATGTTACCTTGCTTATACTCCAACAGCACGTCAAGTCCTAACAACTATTTGTCTCCTTTCACTCCTATCTAACACGCTCACGCATGCTTGCTGGAAGTCCAAGCCCCTCGCACACAAAACCTCTTTAACCCCCACCCTTCAACCTTTCCTAGGCCGACCACTACCCCGCCTTCCCTCCACTACAGATCTATACACTCTCGAAGTCAATCTATTTTGTTACATCCTCTCTACATGTCCAAACCACCTCAACAACCCCTATTCAGCTCTCTGGATAATAGTTTTGGTAATCCCACACCTCCTCCTAATCTCCAAACTACGGATTCTCTGCATTATATTCACACCACACATTTCCCTCAGACATGACATCTCAACTGCCTCCAGCCTTCACCTTGTTGCAACATTCACAACTCATGCTCACACCCATACAAGAACGCTGATATAACTATACTCTCATATATTCCCCTCTTTGCTTTCATAGATAAAGTTCTTTGTCTCAACAAACTCCTCAGTGCACCACTCCTTTTTACCCTCGTCAATTCTATGATTTACCTCTTCTTTCATAGACCCATCTATGACATGTCCATTCCCAAATATCTGAATGCATTCACCTCCGCCATACTCTCTCCCTCCAGTCTGATATCCAATCTTCCGTTACCTAATTTTTTTATGCTCATCACCTTACTCTTTCCTGTATTCACTTTTAATTTCCTTCTTCTACATAATGTATCAAACTCATCAACCAACCTCTGCAACTTCTCTATAGAATCTCCCAAAAGCACAGTGTCATCAGCAAAGAACAACTGTGACAACTCCCACTTTGTATTAGATTCTTTATCTTTTAACCCCACACCTCTTGCCAACACCCGAGCTTTCACTTCTCTTACAGCTCCATCTATAAATATATTTAACAACCATGGTGACATCACAAATCCTTGTCTAAGGCCTACTTTTACTGATAAATAATCCCCCGCCTATATACTCTAACCTGACCCTCACTATCCTCGTAAAGACTCTTCACTGCTTTCAATAACCTACCTCCTATTCCATACATTTGCAACATCTGCCACATTGCCCCCTATCCACCCTATCATACGCCTTTTCCAAATCCATAAATGCCACAAAAACCTCTTTACCCTTATTTAAATACTGATAACCTATATGTTTCACTGCAAACACTTGGTCTACACACCCCCTACCCTTTTTAAAGCCTCTTTGTTCATCTGCTATCCTGCTTTCTGTCTTACTCTTAATTCTTTCAATAATAACTTTACCATACACTTTACCAGGTACACTCAACAGACTTATTCCCCTATAATTTTTGCACTCTCTTTTGTCCCCTTTGCCTTTATACAAAGGAACAATACATGCTCTCTGCCAATCCCTAGGTACCTTACCCTCTTCCATTTATTTAATAAATAAAAACACTAACCACTCCAAAACTATATCCCCACCTGCTTTTAAAATTTATATCTTTATCCCATCAATCCGAGGCTGCTTTACCCCCTTTCATTCTACCCATTGCCCATGCACTTTCCCCACATTCACTAGTTCTTCCCCACTCCCCTATACACGAAATCACAGCTTCCCTATATTCATCAACATTTAACAATTCCTCAAAATATTCCCTCTATCTTCCCGATACCTCTAACTCTCCATTTAATAACTCTCCTATCCTATTTTTAACTAACATATCCATTCGTTCCCTAGGCTTTCTCAATTTATTAATCTCACTCCAAAACTTTTTCTTATTTTCAACAAAATTTGTTGATAACATCTCACCCATTCTCTCATTTTCTTCTTTTTACATTGCTTCACCACTCTCTTAACCTCTCTTTTTCTCTCCATATACTCTTCCCTCCTTGCATCACTTCTACTTTGTAAATACCTCTCATATGCTAACTTTTTCTCCCTTACTACTCTCTTTACATCATCATTCCACCAATCGCTCTTCTTCTCTCCCGCACCCACTTTCCTGTAACCACAAACTTCTGCTGAACACTCTAACACTACATTCTTAAATTTACCCCATACCTCTTCTACCCCATTGCCTATACTCTTATTAGCCCATCTGTCCTCTAACAGTTGTTTATATCTTACCCTAACTGCCTCCTCCTTTAGTTTATAAACCTTCACCTCTCACTTACTTGTTGCTTCCATTTTCCTTGTATCCCATCTATCTTTTACTCTCACTGTAGCTACAACTAAAAAGTTATCTGATATATCTGTGGCCCCTCTATAAACATATACATCCTGAAGTCTACTCAACAGTCTTTTATCTACCAATACGTAGTCCAACAAACTACTGTCATTACGCCCTATATCACATCTTATATACTTATTTATCCTCTTTTTCTTAAAATATGTGTTACCTATAACCAAACCCCTTTTTATACAAAGTTCAATCAAATTCTCCCCATTATCATTTACACCTGGCACCCCAAACTTACCTACTACACCCTCTCTAAATGCTTCTCCTACTTTAGCATTTAGGTCCCCTACCACAATTACTCTCTCATTTGGCTCAAACGCTCCTACGCACTCGCTTAACATCTCCCAAAACCTCTCTCCTCTACACTTCTCTCTTCTCCAGGTGCATACACACTTATTATAACACACTTTTCACATCCGACCCATATTTTAATCCACATAATCCTTGAATTTATACATTTATATTCCCTCTTCTCTCTCCATAACTGATCCTTCAACATTATTGCTACCCCTTCCTTAGCTCTAACTCTCTCAGATACTATTGACTTAATCCCATTTATTTCTCCCCACTGAAACTCGCCTACCCCCTTCAGCTTTGTTTCGCTTAATGCCAGGACATCCAACTTATTTTCATTCATAACATCAGCAATCATCTCTTTCTTATCATCCGCACTACATCCACGCACATTCAAATATCCCAATTTTATAGTTTTTATTTTCCTTCTTTCAAGTAATTTATACAGGAGAAGGGGTTACTAGCCCATTGCTCCCGGCATTTAGTCGCCTCCTACGACAAGCATAGCTTACTGAGGAAGAAATTATGTTACTAGAAAGAAAATAGAAGAAAACCCAGAAGGGTTAGTTTATATATGCTTATACATGCATGTGTAGTGTGACATAAGTAGAAGTAGCAAGACATACCTGCAACCTTGCATGTTTATGAGACAGAAAAAGACACCAGCATCCCCACCATCATGCAAAACAATTTCAGGTTTCTGTTTCACACTCATTTCGTAGGACGGTAGTACCTCCCTGGGTGGTTGCTGTCTACCACCCTACTACTTATTGATATATATACTATATATATATATATATATATATATATATATATATATATATATATATATATATATATATATATATATATATATATAATATATATAGCCTCACAACAGCCGGATGCCCAGCAGTAAGGGAACCACCCCAACTATGCAGATCTGATGGCAACCAAAGCGTCCAGATGGTATCACCCTTCAAGCCTGGACAGACGGCAAGCAGGTGGTGTGGGACTACACATGTGCATCTACCTTGGCTGATACCTATCTCCAGTACACCAGGGAGGAAGGAGGGGCTGCTGCCACCTTCAGGGAGTCCCAGAAGTCGAGAAAATATGGAGAACTTGCCCATCATTATATGTTTGTTCCCATAGGCTCAGAGACCCTTGGCTCATGGGGAAAGAGTGCATCTAAGTTCCTCAAGGAGCTGGGCAAAAGACTCAACAGGGTAACTAGGGATCCCAGGGCAGCTAGTTTTCTGTTCCAGCGACTCAGCGCTGCTGTTCAGAGGGGTAATGCATGCTGTATTCTGGGCACGCGCACCAGCTCGGAAGAGCTGGACGAGATTTTCGCATTATAATCAGTGACAAAGATGTAACAATATGTACTAGACATGTATCTCTCACCTCGTGTACTGTATATGCCATCTTTATATCAAAAATGTATCTCTCAAATCTTTTGTACCATATTATGTAATAAAACATACCTATTGGTAAAAAAAAATTAAAAGATGGTGGTAGGAGAAGTGGAATATTCAAATGGCATCAGGAAGAAATCCAAATATTCTTCCTTGAAGCCTTTTTATCCACTTCTCCGAGGCTATGGGTCCCACAATTTGTACCAGAGGTGGACCCCATCCTCCAATATATATATATATATATATATATTTTTTTTTTTTTTTTTTTTTTTTTAACACATCGGCCGATTCCCACCAAGGCAGGGTGGCCCGAAAAGAAAAACTTTCATCATCATTCACTCCATCACTGTCTTGCCAGAAGGGTGCTTTACACTACAGTTATAAAACTGCAACATTTACACCCTCCTTCAGAGTGCCGGCACTGTACTTCCCATCTCCAGAACTCAAGTCCGGCCTGCCGGTTTCCTGAATCCCTTCATAAATGTTACTTTGCTACACTCCAACAGCACGTCAAGTATTAAAAACCATATGCCTCCATTCACTCCTATCAAATACGCTCACACATGCTTGCTGGAAATCCAAGCCCTCGTCACACAAACTTCCTTTACCCCTCCTCCAACCTTTCCTAGCCGACCCCTACCC